>WURS02082822.1:0-10154 GCA_011762765.2 Rhinocypha anisoptera
CCCGTTACACACGATGCCATTTCTTGGGCCAGAAATGGTACTAGAAATTGCCTGGATTTTGTAGCACCATTCTTGGCGCAACTAATTGCCTGAAGTTTATACGCACGCTACCAGAGGTCGGTACCATAGATTGCAAGAAAATGGCAGAACATCAACATACGATAAAAATAATGAAATACGTTTAAAACGGAAATTAAAAGAATACTAACAGAAATGCTCTTTTCACGGGATCGAGATTCGCACGGTACTTGACTAAAAATTCTATAACACGTGTTACACACTATTTCAAAATTAACTTTAACTAAAATATGTTAATTATATATCAACATATACGATTAAAATAATGAAATACATTTTTAACCGAAATGAAAGAGGATACTAACTAAATGCTGTTCTTAAGTAATTGAGATTCGCACGGACCATTACTATCAATTCCATAGCATGTTTTACACATTATTAGTGATAACTAAAATATGTTAATTATACATCAACATAAGCGATAAAAACAATGAAGTACGTTTTAAGTGGAAATAAAACAGAATACTAACGTTGAAAGATGATTTTTAGTCGCCGAATCTCACATTAACTATAACAACTGGTACAATAAAAATGGCGGAAATAAAACACGTTCTATCCTGTGCAACTGGCAGGCAACTACTGGTGCCACCTCCAGATGTAAGGGATTTAGCTAGTACACACGACGCAAAACATGGCGGGCATTTTCTTGTACCATTTATGGTCCAATAAATGGCCTCTTGTGTAACGGGTTTAAGGGCGGCGGACCCCCGCTCTCACAAGTCGGCAACAACCCGTGTTGGTCTGCATGTTTCTATTTCCTCCTCGTTTTCGGAAGACACCGCAAGCAGTAAGATCGAATCGATTTCGATGTTTAGGACCCTGTGGGGTCTTCCCGAGACCGAATCCGTCCTTTTGGTTCTACATTTTACTCGGAGCCAATGCACGGGAGTTAGATTTTATTTAAAGGTTGTAATGTTCTCAGATTCATTCTCCTCCAGGGCCAAAATTGGGAAATTTTGGAACCACATAATATGTACCCACATACGGCCACTGGAATAAATAGGAAATGCACCAGTCAAGCTTGCGTCGAAGGTTGCATATACTATTTATTCCCTCAGGAAATCGGAAGTCAAACAAAACCAAAGCCTCGCACCCCAGTCATTGTGAAATAATAGCCTTCCTGCCTTTCACCATTGCTTTTTTTCCAACCCCTTCGTTCTCATCCATAGTTGCGTGATGAAGGATGGCGTCTCGACAGCTACGGAGGATCGCAGGGATATGCACATAAGCCGCGTCCAGCAGATCTCAGACCCTGGTGCACGATGGAGGTGAACTTACTCCGGCTCCAGCCGATGCACGTTTATATATCTCCCGATGAAGGAACGTCAACAAAACTCATAACTTTCATACAATCCCTGTAACCCCACGAATGAAATTCGATCAGTGGAAAGCGATACTAAAAACACAACGAAAAGAATCCGAATGCCAAGATTTTAAGGGGAGGAGTGAAGAAGTTGTACGATTTTCTTAAACTTGTCCGTGTGAAGTACTGTAATTCCGGAGATTTGACTTCCTACCTTCCTTTGAAAATCCAAATGGTACAGCGCGGGCGTGTTGATATCCGTTTACCTATTTCAGGTTTTTGGATGTACGAAAATATTTTAAAAGTCCTGGCGTCTCTTCTAAGGGAGGGATCTTAAGGTTCGGAATCGTGACTGCAAAGGAGAGATGACGTGAACTCCTTTAAAGTTTGAATCACCTCGTCAAACCTGAGTTTGTTGAGTTAGGTCAGGTACGAGAGAATTCACTCACTCCTTCATGCTTTATGCCCTTCGTCCTGCGCAATACTCCAGGCCGACTTTTCACGAAATTTTTGTATGAGCCGTATCTGAGATTTTTCTCTCTCTCTTTATTTTACGTGAAGCCGAAACTCACGCACCAACTCGCCGTTCATTTTAAAATGCTTTCCTTTCAACGATTAATTATAATTTAGATCCATTTAATATTGTCCCGAATAGAATGCATCCATTAAGGGTCATACCGATAGTCATGCACTATGTTTTTTTTAAATTCGTAATGTCAGATGAATATTTTTCTTTTTCAAGTCTATTAATATGTTTCTTTTCGAAAATAGGAACCGGTATATATGGTCATAAATGTTGGGTAGTCGGAAAAATGTTTATAATACTAATGTTCAAGTGAAATGAGTTAAAATTTATTTTTAAACTTTTTTCAAATAGGTCACACTGAATTTCACCATCTCCAATTACACACCAAAACAAAAAAGTCTTCACGTCAAAAGCAATTATTGTGTACAATTGCTAATTTTAAGGTAGTGGATTAGCCAATATGAGTGTTGCTTTTTATTACCTCTTATCGTTTAATTCTATAGCAACGTTTACTCTGTGCAATAAAGGCAACGAAATATGATTTGGGGTGTATTTTTCGACATGAATTTGTAATACCATAGAGTAAAGAATCCAAGTATTCCTTATGGTAATGTTCTAATAATCACTGATTTTGAGTTACCTGTACCATTGAACTAAAGTGTGGAAATTTTATCTTTTGCGTATACAAAATGATTTAAATAAAATACTCTAAAAGTTATCACAATGGGCTTTTTAAGACTAAAAACAGTCGAATTATAGGTAATGATAATAGAGGAATAAGGATTTGAGATACAATGATAGCGGGTAAAAAATGTGTAGATATGAAGAGGGATTTATTGTAGGACGAGGTACCTTAGCTACTTGTGAAGTAAAAGGAACGCTATCTTCGAAAGTATGGCCTAGTAATCAGCCATTTCTAAATGTTTTCCGTATTTTTAATAGGAGTCTTAATTCTGTGATGTCCAGTTCCCGAAAATGTTTCTCAGACTTGTTTTGTTAATTTATTTCACATCTCCGCCAAAAACTTCCCTAATCTTTTACCCATGTAAGCAAACGCGCCGCTTCCTACATTTTCCAAAACCATTTCGTTTACCTTAATACTATAACCAACGATAGATCCGCGGTTTCTAATAAATATTTATTTTTCAATGTGCCTAGCATACAATTTGTTCCAAGAACAAGCAATACAGAAAACGTTTGGATTTAGTGTCCTTGTAGAGCGGTTGGGTTTTAAGGTGCAACTTGTCCTCTTACCTGTAAAGTGCTCAACGTCTAATTAAGCGGGGTATAAAAATATAAATAAAAACGTTGGCGTATGTAAGAAACTAATTGCATTTTCTTCCATTTCCATTCCATCATCCGTTTCCTAGATATAAAAATCAAAATTTGCAGTCGTGATATCGGGTGGTTTAATGTGTTTAGCCTCATAATCGCCCACATTAAGCCTTCATGTGTCTAATCCGAGATGACAATCGACGGAAGGTATCTGCGATTTCATGCATGCCTAAAAAGGAATAGAAAATGAAAAAGAGAATCTTTTGACGAGGCAAAGTAACTTGGAGCTGCAGAAACGCGGTGACGGGTCGTGAAAACCGTTTCCACAATGAAAACGAGTTGACACGCGTTAACATGAATACGAACGAGTACACAGGGAGAATAATGAATGGACCCGTGGGAAGATTGGCTTATGAAGAATACATCTGTACGAAAGAGGGGAGCGTAAAGACAACGGAATGCGTTAAAAGCAGGATGTTTGGCTAAAGAAAGGAATTAAGTGACTTTACATTGAAAGGATAAACATGATGGAAAAACGGAGAAATTAGAAGATAAGAGAATGATATTAGCATTCATCGTTAACAATGAATGCTAAAGTCTAAAGTTATTTCTCATCAATCCCTCCTGTTTTTACCTGCCGCCATTGAACGGTAATGTATCATCAATTCATATACACATATATATATAACAATACACGAACGTCTCAAAGATGAGAAATGTAACTAAGACAGAAATGTACGCTTGGAAATCCTTTAAAAATGTAGTCTTTCCCTACGGAAGTTAGCTGTTCTACAGAAACTTTCAAGTTACATATATATATATATATATATGTGAGAATGTTGAAGTAGCCATTCGGTGATGCACAAAATGTGAAGAAGATAGACAGGAGACGGACAGTAACACACAGAGAGAAGGGCGCAAATTTGAACTTACTTTTCCAATATTTCGAGCGGTCCGCCCGTTTTCAAGGTTGAAAAGAAACTATATATATATTATATATATATTCTCATTCAGCCAGTTCTCAAGGACCGACGAAGCCCCAAGGAAGTTCCGAAATATTTCTTCCCAATGTGGGTTTTTTAATTGTTTCTTTCTATATGTGTTTGTGGTATATACATATATTACAGCATACACATATCACATTTTAATACTCATTTAATATAAAGTGGATAGAAAGACGTCTTTAAAAAGTTTGGCTCACAGAGTATTCCGCGTAACTTAGTACGTTGGTCCATTTATTCTTCTGGCATCGAACTTCTGCCCCCCTTCTCTGTCCCCTCCTCGACATGTCATCTTAGTGTCCCCTCCCTCTCTCACCCTGCACTGCCTGCTATTATCACCTCCATCTCGTCCCCTCCCTCCCCCTTCCTCCTCCTTCCCTCTTCCTCCTCGTCCCCACTCTTCTTCCGACGTCGACCCCTTTCTCTCCACCCCTTTTATTTTTTCTTTTTCTCCTTCCACAGCCCCACACATCTCGTGGTCTCGCCCCAGTCCATCTCGCCTCTCATCCTCCTCTCACTCCACTCCACTCCCCCCACATCTCTCTCTCTCTCTCGAAAAATCCGAGGTTCATTGCCCTCCGTATATTGCTTTATTCTAAGGATTCGTTATGCGGATAATTTTTGTTTTTTTCTCCCCTCCTTTTTTCCTCTCTCTCTCTCTTCCTTCTCTTTTTAATTTTCAGCTCGAGTCGTAGTTTAGATTTTTACTTCGCCAAAGAGGCGGATTGCAGGCGGCGTGTTCCCGGCGAGAAGTCATTACAGAATAGAGGCTGTTGAACAATTCCTAGGAAAATACTTGCCGTCAAGCCTCTCGGGGAGCGGAATGTCGGGGTTAGTTATATTCCGCTTATGAGCAAATGGAGATCTAAGGTTTTGCAGAGAGTTTGCTCTACGGTGTGCGATATATATCTATGAATATTATGGCATGATATTCCCGTAAAACTACATGAATGTGCTGGAAATTTCTTTGTAAATACATATGTACTGTCAAACGCACAATAACTAGTGGAGTATAATTTTAGTATCCAGATTACTTTTCATTCTACCCATACTCTCATTGGGTTGGGGGGTGAATGAGATGATTAACAGGACGTCTTATTATCAGGGAAATGGACGGAAATTTTGTGGATAGTGTACATCAGGATGAGAAAAGTCGCAATTTTGTTACTAGGTATGTGAACTGTGGCACTTCCAGAATAATTGAAAACAATTTTAAGATAATGAGGAAGGTCAACTTGACGATACCATCCATCTTAAAATGTTGTGCAGAGATTTCACGTCTGTTAATGTTCGGCAGGGCTGTAAATTTCTCGTCTTGTTTATAAAGTTCAATTAAGAATCACACTTTACATATCTTATCTCGTACGCTTCGCATGTACTCTCACGCTCGGCCTCTAATTACGACGTGGTTCTTCTCTGTGGGGGCTATTGAGCATTGCAAAAGCCGTCGGTCTGATATGAATGTGCGAACGACTATAATACTCTCATAGAATGGGATGTCATGCTGCATCGAAAGCATCTTCTTGAGATTTTCTCGCTAGTGGTAAGACACCCCATTATTCGACGCTCCTATATTTTGATACAGCGTGAGTGAAATTTATTGTTGCTGATTTTTCAATATTCATTTAATTTAGTTTTACGGCGTGGCCTCGGGCGATTGTTTTTGAATCCTTAATTTTATTATTATTAAAATATAAATTTGCTAATTAATTGACGCCGGCCCGACGTGTTGAATTCCTCGAAGTACGCTATTCCTCAAGCATGGAGGAAAAACTATCCCAGAATCGAGGGGCGACAAGTCGTTAGCAACAACATCCATGAGCTTCAAATCGATTTCGCTAGGTAGTAACGGAAGCCGAGGCGGTTGCTAGGTGTGAGCCCGCCCGCTCCGTGTGCTGTTTGAATCTTCTTTCAGAATACACTTGTGCATCTTTTAGAATGTCTCCTCGGCCATTTGAATTTGATAAAGAACTTTGCTGTTAGATGTATGAATGTGTTATGACATGGCTTAGTTAAAGGGTCCTATCAGGTCATGATAGTTTACTTCCTTTATGGGAAAAATATTTTTATTGTACCAAAGAAATCCACAAAATAAATCCAGAAACAATTTCTTTTTTTAAGTTGTTGTTTGGAGATAAATACTGTCGATAACCGAGTAATTTTCGGAAAGTTTATCGATTAGGATAATAAATGACTGTTATCCCTCCAAGTTGGCTGATTTGGAAACGGCTGTTATTTCTGAATCGCGAGTATCACTTAAGCATGCTACGTATAGTTAATTCGAGACGTTTGTCATTTCCAGATTTTCTCGCTTCCACACCTCCCCGGGGCCTTCGTTTCTTCCCCTTAAATCATGTCCACGGATAATTCTTTCTTCCTACCCCCGTCCCGAAAAAAATCCCCGTCTGCGTTATGCAAGATTTCCCGCTGTGGCGTCTTCGGGACCGTTACCAGAAGATCACAACGTAGACCCCCCTCTCCCACCTCCACTTTTCTAATCGGTTAAATCGACAGTGGGGGTTCCTCGTAGTGTAATTGCTGTTGGCGCATGTCTAGTTTTGTCGCGCCCTCACCGGCAGTAGTGCGGTCATTGCACCTTCGGAGAAAAAAAAAACGTGATTCTTTTCGTCGCTTCGACTTCCCTCGTGATGGGTCGAAGTCTCGCGAGTGGGGTAGTATTTTTTTTTTGCTTTTTTACCTTTCTCCTCGCGTCGAGTCACGTGGGCCCGTGCAGGGAGATCCAAGCGACGGGGGGCCCTGGGAACGTCGCCACCTCTCCCCAGTCTGATCCTGAGATTCTATAGAGTTTTGAAATCTCTCTCCGCGCGGGGGGGTTGTTAAATCATAATCGTTCGCAAGACATAATCGCTCGCGGAGACCAGCGAAGGACGCGGAATAATGGGGCAAGCTCTGGCATGCATGCCCATCGTAATAAACGTGCTCCGCCATTGTGAGCCGACGTCTAAAAAAAGTTCCCAGGTCACTTTGGTAAGAGTTACGCCACGGCAGAAAGATCACGCGTGCTTGGTTGTCCATGGAATCGATCATGTTACGAGGTGGGATGTTGGAGGCTGGATAATCGGTGATACGTTTTATTTTCCCGTTGTGTTTCTCGGTCAAATAACAGATGAAGATAAACCACCTCGCCTGTTATGCTAGTGCGTACGTCAATGTAATAACCTGGAAACCACCGCAAGGGGGCGCGGCAGGGGGTGAACCATCACCGAGCATGAATTCCCACCCGCTGATATTAGTAATTATTCACCAATAAAGAAAATATTCGCACGCAGAACATTAACTCACAAAGTAATATTGAAGTAGTCGTTACTGTTTTTTGCACGCTAAATCTTTCGGCCGGCTTTTTTCTAATGCTCTTTTATATTTCATTGCTGGCGGAGGTAGAATTCCAGGGTTTACACAATATCAATGCAAGAGATGGAACTCCAACCGCGTAAGCAGGCGCGTGTTTTAATCTGGACCAGGGTAACCCCTAACGGTTTTGTTTCGTTAAGATACAACCAACCAGGTAGCACTTAAGCACCGTCCTTTTTTACTACGAATACGCTGCGTCCTTTTTACGTGTCTGTAATTCATAAGGTACAATTAGGAAATTAATAATGGAGGCTACGCAGTTAAAGTTTAAATTAATTTTACTAATATGTATTATGAATATTTATTCACTAAGTATTTATACTTGTGGAAATGTCAAACACTTCCGGAAGCCATGCTCCAGTGAAAGTTCATCTTTTCAGGTAAGGGATTCATTGTATAATCAAAGCATCGTCGCCATTAACTCCAACTTGCCACACTTGCCTGACATCCGGTTTAATAAAAAAAGACAAACGGAGATTACATTTTCTATTAACAGTTAGCAATTTAGGTATTGCTATTATGAGGCTGAACTCCCGCTATTCTGTAATTTTGCAACTCGGTGGCTTATAATTCCGTGCCTTCACATATTTCATTAACTGCTATATGATTAGCGTAGCTCATTCTTTGGCTTTTTCTGCAATTCTTACTCTTAACGTACTTACTCTAAAATTATTACTCTCAGGTATTAAAATTATTTGACTCCCACCAGCACGTCATCGTATCCCCTCCCTCAAAAAACCGTCCAGGGAATTCACTCTCTCCTCCATCGAAATTTCTCACCTCTCCCCCACCGGCGAACTGTACTAGACATGAGATTTCTCCATAAAATCCTCAACGGATCTCACCGAACCGATATCTTACTTCCATTATTTTACATCCGCGTTCCTTCACGTCCCACCCGTAACCATAGTCTTCTTCAAACCCCTAAATTCCGTCTTTCCATTTCACAGGGATCCCTATTCCACCGAATCCCTACAGAATTTAATTCCTTTGCCACTCAGTTTCCCTCCTTGGATCTATCCTCGTCGCAAACCGTTTTCAAATTCTTACTTATACGCAACCTTCTGATTAGAGCACACCCACACAGTATATTCCTTTAATTCCTCCATGTCATTTGTAAATATTTCTTTAATGTATTATTTCTGTTGAATAATTTTTTATTGTATATAATTTTTCTGTTTTATTTATTTTATTTATACAGCCATTGTAAGAGGCCTTTGTGCTGTTCTTGGCTCTTTTTAAATGTACATAATATAAAATACAAATAAATAAAGTGTACACACACAAAGATCATCGGGTATACTCATGTGTACTTGGTAAAGTCAAATATTTGATAATAAATTTGGATGGAGTTTTTCGTATTTGAGCATTAGGAATTTTGATATATACTTGGTAACTCTGCAAAGGAAGATGATATGAAGAAATCCATTCCTCGTGCTGTTTTTTCCGGCTAGTGGACTTTCATTTTCAACTAAGTTTTTTATATTAACACAATAAAACAGCGACCCATAGATGAGAACTAGGTTTATAGATGAGAAATAGGTTTTCCTTGGTTGACGCGATTCGATTTTACATTTTATCTTGTTCTTTTCTTCTCCAATGTTCAGGATGGACGAATAATTCGTTTTCCTGGAGTAGAAGAAAGAGATTAGATTTTCTGGAATTTTCTGAAAAGGCAACCACGAGTTGTCATTCCTCCGTCCCTTGGTCCCTTCTTTATTTCTTTCCTCTTACGTGTCAAACTTGTTTGGCAGTATTTATTACAGTGACTCCGATGTTTATTTCGCGGCTACCTTTAGCTTGCTCCGTGGAAAATCAGAGTCACAGGTCCTGACACAGAGCCTCTGAATTCATTCTTGCGCCTGAGTCTCAGCAGCCCTGATGACGACCCTCGAGTCGAGAGTCGAAGCGTCGGCCACCCCTTCAACCGGTTGGGATCCCGAGAAAACTTCATAAACGTTTCCGATATTTATTACACCGTTCCACTTAAATAGTGACTTCCCACTCTGCGTATTTGATGACGGTCTTCGTCATAAACCAAGTGAACATTGGGTGTGATGTGTAGGCAAAGTATATATTTAGTGATTCTTTTTTTATCATCTCATGCTTACAACGAATGTTCATGATGCGATTCGATTGACAGTGGGTTCACTCCCCACGTGAATGCCTTAGCGGGGCTCCTCATGGCTCCTTAAAAGCTATTCGCTTATTGCGGTGCTCTCGAAGGAGCCCCCGGCTGGGGTCCACTCCCCCCCACTATGTGGGGTTAAGTGGGCTCCACGATACGATTGACAGTCGAAACTGGAAACTTATACGCTGGTGTTCAAGCGGAATAATTCCTCCTGCATGCTTCCATCCATCAAAACATGACTTGTTGCCGGCCGTCTCAGCTTTCGTTCGTTGTAGGATACCTACGTGGTTCCCTCGACGACCGAAACCCTTATTCGGCGAACGAGTGTCACGGCGCGTCGATCGGCACCGTCAATATCCTTATCCAAAGGAACGACAACAATCCAGTTATCCAGGGATTCGCCATATACACCTGCTCGTGGAGAAACAGACGCTCGGAGGCGTGGGGAAAATAAATTTGTGATGGAGA
>WURS02082832.1:0-24163 GCA_011762765.2 Rhinocypha anisoptera
CTTCATCATTCAATCGACTCTCTAGCGGATATTTTGAGCGATTTGCACAAGATTCCACAAGCTAAAAGGTAATGAAAAGGTAACACACTTCTAATTGCAGCCCAACTAATCATGTTTCTCTGGCACAGTCCATTCATAATCGGCACCATCAATCAGAGTGTCATCAGTCAGACCTCCCTATTCCAGAGCTACCACTTCCGTTTTGTTCAGCTGTCAATCAATGTCGAGCCGGTCAAGGGCTTTCTCAACCGATTCTTACGGCGCAAGTGGCTTGAAGCTGAAGCACGACACGCGTTGAATGGGCAAAAATTTAACCCGGAGATCGTCAAAGTGATTGACTGGGTCACCAAAGTCTGTGTTCACCTCAATAAGTTTTTAGAAGAATACTTCCGGGAGAATATCTCTATTGGTAATAAAACTGAGTTTAAATTTGTGATTTACTACTTCAAACGATGATTTATTTCCAGGTCCTCGTCTCTTCACCTCGTGTCCCATCGACTTCAACGGCTCACAGTCCTGGTTTACTGATCTCTGGAATTTCTCAATCCTACCTTTCTTGATTGAGAATCTCCGCGAATACTCCCGACAGCATGAAAAGTTGACCTCAGTGGTTGATCCCACCGAGTGGATTGTGGAGAGCTATCCGTGGACTTCGAACTTGGAGTGGAGCGATCACCTGAACCGACTTCGGCTGGAGGACATTGACGAGGAAGGCCTCGGGTCATCGCATCACCAGACCGAATTCGACCGCAATAACAATGCCCCCACTGCCGGACTGGAGACCAATGGCATTGACCAGATCAAAGATCCATTCGTAAGTGATAACAAAACAAGAGTGATTGCGTTTGCCAATCTACTCAAATAAACTTTATTAGAACTTTTATCATTATTCATATAAATTCTCATTTAGGAATGAATTCAAATTCAAAAAAACTGGGAAAAAATTTCTCATAAAATCCGATAATTTTTTCGATAAAAAATTTCTTCTAATGATTTTTTTCCCATTTTTGACTGATTACTAATCAGTGATTAGAGTTAATTGAGTTCTCTTTAGCTTAAATAAACTATTTAAAAACTTTAATACAAAGTTTAGTATCAAAAAACCAAAAAACAAACTCGAAAAAATTTTTCTGTATTTTTTTCGGAATTTTTCCATTTTATTTTGTCTTCTTGTTTTGTTTTTTTATGCTAATCTAACCAACTAACCGATTCTGTTCACTTCTTTAGCTTCAAATGCTTCTCAAGCTCAAAGAGGCATCCGAGTATTCTAGTCAAGACTCCACACCCACCGCCGCTACCACCACAAGCGAACATCTTCTCCATCATCCCACTACAGCATAATCTACACCTTACACACACAGTCATTTCACAAATTATACATATTTTTATACACAATTTACAACGAAAAGAAAGAAATAATTTTTATAAATTGTAAATATTATTATTATTATTATTATTATCATTATACAATAACTTAATGTGTAACGATCAATTGATGCAATATAATAAAAATACTAATTTTAAATAAATAAAAAAGGCGCGGATCCCCCGCAGCTGGCCAACAAACCAGCGGCAGGTAGAGAGACTTGGTGTGTAAGAGTATCTTAAGTACTCTAAAACGTAAAAATTTGGTTTTATTTATAAAATAAACTCTAATTCAAGAAGGGTATGGTATACCATATATTGTCCCGTCGTTCTGGTATCTCGTATTCAATATTTTATATTTGCTTTTACTCAGCCAAAAAAAATCGGTTAAGAACAATAAAAAACAGATGTGAAACAAACAGCCAAGTTCCTGAGACTACGGTCAGCAATTAAGCGTAAGCCTGGGAGTCCGGTTGTCCGAAAACCCTTTAAGGAGACCTGAGAACTGTTGTGGCATCACTCCAAACTCCTTTCCTCCCTTTCACTCATTCTCACACTCACACTCATAGATAAATAAAAAGAGAGCAAGTAGAAGTAGGAATGAAACAAACAGTAATTTAGCTTTAGCGTTGAAGAATTAAAATAATGATGAGTGGTTCAGTTGTTGAGATGACCCGAAAAGGAACATTTGTGGAATGAATATCAAAACAAAAAATATATAAGAAAAGATAATCACAAGAAAAAGATGTAGACGCCAGACAGAGATTGGCGAAAGTGAAGACGTGTGGCCTAATGAGTATTGCCTTTTTATACACTAAACAAACTCGATCTGTATGTTATCACATTATCATTGATTGACCTCTCACTCATCAACGCTAGAGGGCGTGTTTGCTAGGTCTCGATCAAGCACACACACACAAATGATGTTATTATTGTTTACATTCTCTGTTATATTATTAACTAGCCTTGGTCCGTCCAAGATGTATGAAAAGCTTTAGTTTAACAACATTAAATGATAGAAAAGGTAGCATAGGGTAGCCCATCACCCTGGTGGTTGGCTAGCACAAGGTTACCTATCTGCCAAATGTAAGGTAGCACAGGGTAGCCCATCACCCTGGTTGTTGGCTAGCACAGGGTTGCCCATCCCCTCGATGAATGGTAGCATGCTAAGTTTCACCACGATCCTATGTACAGTTCCTTAGAGCTAAGCTAGCCGGACAACCATAATAGAGAGACTGGTCTCCCGAGACTAAGTCTCTTTAATGTGTGCATTTGAAGGAGCAAATGACACTTAAAAATTGTAAAATATTTTTGCGTTAAAAATTTGATAATTAAAGAAAGTGATGCTATCAAGACCAAATCAAAATTTACATCAAATGTTATTATGACAATACTTTTTCCAGTTGACACAGATTGAACAAATGCGACTAAAGCGTATAAACTTCGGATGCGATAAAATGTGCTATGATAATTCGATTTTAGTCCGAGAGAGGTCGACTCAAGTCACACGTTCTTCGGTAAAGTGTTTATTTACTTGGATTGTTTTATATCTAACTATTTTTATGAATAAAATATCCTTCTTTGAACCAAATTATTTTGTTTGCAATGGCTAGATTTAGTACAGTTCAATATGATAATTATATTAGTTGCTTTTCATCTAGATTAAAGTAGTTAGACCAAGGCTTTCGTTCTAACCAAATGCGTCGTTGGTTCAGTGGTAGAATGCTCGCCTGCCACGCGGGCGGCCCGGGTTCGATTCCCGGACGACGCAAACCTTTCTTTTTTTGTTTTTTTATTATTTTATTATAATTTTTTCCTTATTATTGATTCAACTTTTTCTAATGATATACTTATATAAATAATAAATCCATTAACTCAGAAAATTCGTTCATTTGACTTGAATTTTTTTTCAAAGGAATTGTCCATGAATCATGTGACTCAAAAGTTGCAAATTGCAATTTTCATTAACCAAACTCTTGAGTCACCAAAAAGCACTGTTCAATGAAGGTGTATCAGAATCTCCTCGGCCCAGTCACACGATTCATGAACCATCTCCAAGTATAAATCACTTTTCAATAATTAATAATGATTCATTATAGACAACACATATGAGTGGTGTATTTTAATTTTAAAAATTCATTCGTTTATGTAAAATTTTAAAATTATAAAGTTTTAAGCAACACAGAAAATTGTTGTTTAATCAACAAAAAGAGTTGTTTATAGAAAAATTGTTTTTAAGTTGTGTTTTATAAAAGTTATTTTGAGAGTATATAGTTAAATAAAAAACAACTATGTTGTACTGTGGTAAAGAGGGTAGGAAGTAAAGTATAAAAATATAAAAAATAAAAAAAAGAGACTGCGTCGTCCGGGAATCGAACCCGGGCCGCCCGCGTGGCAGGCGAGCATTCTACCACTGAACCAACGACGCGCACTCCTTGAAGGGCAACACTCGCTCACATGCTTTAAGCTTCACATTCAAACTACTTGTGACTTTATCAAACTAGCATAAAATAGCCATACTCTAACAAATAAATATTTTTTATTTTTTACTTTATATACCAATTTAAACATTAAGATATTTTGGTTTGTATTTCAGCAAAGATAACTTAGCCTAACCAAAGTGGCGATACCTGTTTGCTTACTTAGCCGAGAAGCAAACGAGAGCCAAAATCGAAACTTTTTGCTCATGCAATACGAGTACCCCCTAACATACACACAGACTGACGATTTATTTATTTATTTCAAATATTTACTTATTCAACAACTTGTGACTACAAGGCAATACTTGTCATCATAACAGTAAGTGTGCGAACAATGATCATGATCGATTCAAGGCTTTCCTCGATGCCGACTGCCAGTAGTTGGGTGCAGTGAGGTATTTTATTGAAAATTAATTAATTAAACTTACATTGGAGCGACTAAAATTATCAAAGTGGACAGTTGGGTGCAATACATTAGCTACAAATCAAGTACAAAATTATTTGTATGGCATTTAACTTTAATAGTATTCCATCATTAAAAAAACATTGCCTGGTAAGCATAGGAAAGTGGCCTCAGAAAACTCAGAAACTAATCATTCTTTTTTTAATTGCCCTTAAAAGTGAAAATTAAACAAGCAATTTTTAAATAAAAAATATTTTTACTTTTTGTTATCAAATTTTCAATTATTTTGCTCAAATTCGTATCAAATTAATGATTTTTGATTCAACTTTGGACAGGAAATAATCCTTACAAATGCCTCCCGAAAGAGGTTATATATGAGAGAATCATCCTTGTAGAAGTCATTAAAATTGAAAAGAGGAAAAGAGATAACAGCAATTTTTAGATAAAATCTAAATCTCATAAGCATTTTGATTATCAATATCTCATCTAGATAGAAATCATTCTATCATAGTTTTTCACAAAACTAAAAGTTTTATATTTAAGGCATTATAAATTATTTGCATTTTTGTCTAATTGATAAATTCACCATAACACCTGTACACAAATGTGCATATTTTTGGATCCATAGATTAGGAAAAAAGCATTGAACACAGGCGAACATTACACAAAGCCATCATCACACTAATCCTCACCCGTCATGACTATCGAAATTTTTTAGCAAAGCTTTATTCAATCACATCAACCGGTTTGACTCCGTACACTGTTAGTTTTGTACTTTGTCTGTTTTGTTGTTGAGTGAATTAATCAACAGCTTTGGGGAGGAAGAGAGAGAGAGAGAGAGAGAGAGAGAGAGAGAGAGAGAGAGAAGCATAACGAATGAGATAGAAACCCACTGGGGTAAAATAGAGAAAAAGAAATAAAATAAAAACAAGAAAGAGTAGGATAGATAAAGCGAGAGAGAGAGAGAGAGAGAGAGAGAGAAACCAACAAACCAAAAAACCGAAGAAGTTAGCTCTTACAAGTATTACGTCACAAATGTCTACATGATTTTTCTATAGAATATAGTTCTGCATTTGGGGATGAATGTTTTGAAATGAATTGCGTCACAGTAGCAGTAGGACACACACACTCTCCTTTTTCTCTTTCAATGTAATATATCGATATCGACGATATAGAATGGGTGAGAGTCATGCTCAAACTATCCTGTTGTGGTAGCTGTGATGATGATTCAAACGGTGCGATTTTATCACCCACAAGTTTACATTAATAATATTACTATTACTATTTATGAATACATACATCCGCGGGAACAAGTCATTGGCGAGAAGTAATGGTGCTTACCATGGCAAAACTTTGGATTGCGGTCGATGTCACGAGCACGTGTTGAAGCAGTACCGTGTGTTGGTAGCATCGGTGCGCCTTGATTGCACGCTCCCATTGATGGTAGTGGGCAGCAGTAGCTCTCTCTCTCTCTCTCTCTCTCTCTCTCTCTCCCTTCCTCTCGTTAGTTGGCATTCGCGTGCATTAGTAAGCATCACAAAGTGCACTCGGTAAGACGAGGTTTCCACTTTCCCGGCTCGACAAGGCAACGGCGCATCACGGCAAGCGGCAAGCAGTGGTAGCCTATCGGAGTGCCATCACTAGGCGCGGCGCGCGTGTCAGTGAAGACAACACCTCGAATTTTCCCCAAACTTGACCAACACATCACCACTACTAGCATCAACACCAACCAACCAACAACCAAACATGGCGGAAGAACAAGAAGAACAGTCGGAGCCCGGAATTCTGGGCCGCATCAATCAATTGCTCAACCTAATGCGTTACCTGTTGGTTTTCTGGAACCTGCTGGCCATCATTTTTGGGCTCTACTTTGCAATCTCCGGGCGCAATCTTGGCGGTGAGCCTCTTCAGATGCCAGCGGGAGCACGGTATCCGTTTACAGTTTTGATCTGGCTCACCGCCATCTATGGCATCGTTGTTGCAGTGTGGTTTGGACGCAAGACCAAGCTGCACATCAAGATGATCTTTGTCTACCTTGGTGTGATCATCTTTAATATTCTGGTTGGCATCATTCTGGCGGCTTGCTTCGTGCGCAAGACCGACTCCTACGATGTGGTATTCATAGTGCTTACCTCCATTCTGGTTCTCTTCACCCTAGCCACCGGGTGGTCTCTCAGCTACTTTCTACGCAAAACCAAAATGCTTCGACCTTTCATTCGATTCAACCTCTTTTGATATTCACTCTTTGCGTACACTTGTCACGCACTAATTTCACAACCTTTTGGCTTTGATTTTTTCCCGATAGCCAGACCAAACCTTTGTTGTCAACTCGAGTTTAACGATATTTTAAATCATAAAATTTTTTTTAATGATAAAGCAAAAATTTTTAAACGGAAATAAGCTAAATACAAGGTTTAAGTTGTTTGATCACAGAAACATAGGTTTTGCGAGACATAGTGGTTGAGCGCAGCGTGAAATGGACCAACGTAAGGTCCCTCGCGAGTGTTGTGGAAAACGAGAAAAAAGAATTGATCACCACGAAACACACAATCTAGATTCACTGTTTTGTGAGTGAATGGCCGCAATGCTTGGCTACGGTTCGATGCGGTTTGATTCGAAGCAGATGAGCTTGGTTGAGGTTGAGTAGTAGGCTGAAATCTATCGTGGGAAGTAGTGGGAGCTTCATCTAGATCATCATCGTCTTCAATGACAATTTCTTCTTGATCTTCATCTCCTCCCTCATCATCTACTTGATTCATCTCTTCGTCTTCTACCTCTGGCTCCTGGGAGAGTGCAACTTTAGCTGGACGATCACCGTTATTTTCGCTTTCCTTTCTTCTCTTCATCTGTCTCTTTTTCACGTCTGGTGAGAAGGAAACCTCGAAAAAGAAAGTGGCTACCGTAATTGTGGTTCTGTTGGCTGGTCGAGCCAAACTCTCCAAGCGGTAACTTTTCAGTTTGCCTCTCAAAACATCGGACAAAGTGATCACTTGTTGATTGTGAAATAACTCTTTCACCTTGTGACACACAAACGGGACAAACTCGGCAATCACCTTATTCACGTGTTCCTCTTGGTTAAAGATTCGATACTCGCCGTTGGGGTGAAAGAAGGATCGAAGAAAACAGAAGCACGGCAGAAGCCTCCTGAAATTCATCTGACTGGAGGCACTGGGTTGATCGATGAAGGTCTTAAAGTTAACTCCGTTCCGAAAGTAGCTTTCCGGCTTCGATTGGTATCGCAGGCATAGCGTGAGAAATTCGTCTAGTTTGTTAAAATGTACAATTTTGGAGAGATTACGTTCCAACTCGAATGGGTCCTGTATGCAAAGACCACCGTTCAAGGGAAATTTGAGACCATCATTCGAAGTCATCACAGCAAAGTCGTCCTTGCGAAACGCCTGTGCCTTACGGGGTGAAATCACATAAAATTGACACTGAAATGTGGCGTAATATCTGTTGAAATACCATAGAGACATTAATTAATTTTTTAAAGACTAGATATAAAACAAATAACTTACACAAAAAATTGTCGTAAAAGCTCGAAAACACTGCACTCGTTGTTGCTATCCTGCACCAAAGCTTTGCACTTCGGGTAGAGAATACTTTTAAACTCCTCGGGGTCAGTTGAACGATAGTGATCAAATAAGTTGATATCCAGCTGCTCAATGGGTTTGAAGATGGCATTTTCGCCAGATTGAAGAAAGAAGATGACCAGAATAGTTAGGGTGTAACTGTTAAACCCACTAGGCATAATCAAATGATTAAGCTTAGCCCAGTGACGCAAAATGGTGGTGAGTTGTTGGAATCGAGGCGAGAATTGACATAGAAAGTTGATAAAAATCGAGTTGTAGATGCCATACGAATTCGACACGTTGAGATCCATCGACACCAAGTGGTCGCGCTTTTTGCGTTGATACAACTTGACAATGGGACACACTTTGGCATCGATAAAGTTGGCATTGTAGAAAACCTGTATGTTGTCCAGGAGGATCTTTCTTGCTCGCTTGAGGTAGGTTTTTGTTTGACCACTGTTATTGAGCAACGCCAGTGGCTCACCATTCTCACCAATTACTCGGAGATGAAAATCAATATCGGAATCATAAGTACCAAGACCACTGGTACTGGAGCCAAAGCTGTACAACTTGCCCGACAGTTTATGGTATTTCAAAATCTCCTCAAATACGGCACGTATCACTTCACGCTTGGCAAGATCTTCATCGTTGAGCAAGATTGAAGAGCAGAAACTTTGCAAATCACAATCGGTGAGATTCTTAATAGTGCCAATATTCTTGAGAGTTTTTCTAATTTTTTTATTTTATTAAAATAAAATAAACAAAAACCATTCAATAAAAATCCATGAGTTTAACAAAAACAGAACAAACCCTTTGTCAAACTTGCGCACGGAGAACAGCTGTTGAAAAAAGCGATACTCCTCCGTGGTTAGAATTTTCTCCTTATCCATCGAGTTGATGTTGTAGAAGTGAAAAGGAGAGGTTAAATTTTTGTTTAGTAGTGAAACCAACCAACAATCCGTGCTTAACAAAAAAGCCACATGCATGCAATGTGTGTGTGTGGGGGGATGCACTGAAGTGGCATCAAAGTATCCTTCACAGATATCGTGCAGTACGATTCGTGCTCTATTAATTTCTTTTGTTTTCCTAAATTACCCTTAATTATATTTATATTTATATTAATCTCACTTTGTGTCGCATTAAATCCACTCATCTATTCAACAACCGATAAACAAGTACATTTATCATTGCACTTTTTGCTTTATCGTTTGAGCTTGGATAAAACATTGATAACAATAAATAATAATAATAATAACAATAAAATATCAAAAGTGTTTGAATATTTTTATTGACATGTACAAATAAGATCGTAAATTAATAATAATAATATTATTATAAATTAAAATAAGTACTTTTTTTATACAAATAAGCAAAATTAATTTTGTATTATAAAATTTACAATACAAAACAAGAATCAATAATCATAATAGATAATTGTACAACAACAAAATAACAAAATACACTTTTATCTACAAAATACAATACAGATAATACAGAGTTATATTTACAAGGAGAGATATTGGTTGACACAACCTTGTAAAGTTTTTAGGTATATATTTATTAGGGCTTCAACTTTAACGTCAAGTCAAGTTTAATGATGCAATTCTTCATCATTATTCATAAAACCAACGTTGAGTACATTTCAACGTGCTTCACTTTTCATTGTGTTTTGCTTGAAACAAAAGTTAAAGCGTCACTGGTTTGATTTGGTTTGTTTAGGCCAAAGTGGAAGATTGGTGGGCCGAAGAATGATTGGACGAAGCGGTGATCGGTAGATAAAGCTTAAACTCGGCGGGTAGTTCGTCCTCGGAGTACATGCGATCCGCAAAGTAGATGCGACGGAGTCGACAGTTAGCATTGACTGTGACTCGCACCGTTTCCACGTAGTTGCTCCCGTAGGCTCGTTTGGTGAAATCATTGAGATTGAAGCCAATCTGGTTCCAATCGTCATCGAGACGAAGTGGCATCGTACAGATGAAGTGCTTCACACGGGTCACCGATTGAAAGTTGGAAGCCCGAAATCGACGGCGGACATTTTTGTCGTCCAAAATTTCCACTTCGAAGCTGAAGAACTTGTTCATGTTCTTGACAATCAACACCAAGTAAGGAAGTTTGATGCCGAGCGAGGCTCGCGGTTGCGGTGGGCAGGTGATGTAGGTGGTAGACACGTTCGCCCCGGTGATCTCTATCACCAGACTTTGAATCTCGTTGTCGGTGATGCGCTTGATTGAGCCATTCTTCACTTTCTTATCCCAGATTTGTAGTGGATTCGAGCCAATCGAGTAGAGAATGGAGAGAAATCCACTCTGGAAGGTGTTTTTGAACATTTGCCGTAAACTGTGTAAGCAACTCGAGGCAAGAAAACAAAGTGGGTTTGTATATGCCCTTTCAAATGCGTGTCAACGCGCTGGGTACATTTCCGTGTATAGGGGACACCGAGAAGCTTGGAAACCGAGGTAACGCGAGGGGTGAAGCCGGGCCAAAACAAAACACAGCTGCATGCAGCGGGAATAGTGGTAACGCGCTCTATGGACAGACCTTGCTGAAAGCATCTCGGATTGTGAGTGTAGTTGTCATGCGCCGACTCGCTGATGGCACACCGGAACAGCACGGTTAGGAATTGTGAAGTTGCACTGGGGAGAGTGGAGTGGAAGGACACAAGCGTGCTCACACTGTACTCAACTTGCTCTACTCAGTGGTGTCGGGGCATGCGTCGAGGTGAGCCAAGTTGGAGGTGTCCCACATCCCGTCGCACTCAGCTACGTCTATTTGAATATTTGAATTGCACCGATTTTGGACCAAATGGCTCATGCATTTGCAAGCAATTCAGCTTCGGTAGGACCCATTCAGCCAGGTCTTATTCTGATTCGTCCCTCTGTTCCGACCATGGTACAACCCGGCACGAGCACGATGCCACAACTTGGCGTCCCTCAGCCAACCGTAATCAACAGTCCCTCGGGCCCAGTGGTTAGAGTTCCCTTTATTCGACTGCCGGTTCAACCGGGAAAGGATGCCACTGGAAAAGATAGTACTACTGTGTTGCTTTTGCCGAAGCAGCTGGCAAATTTATCGCCCTCGGTGTCGGTTCAAAAACCCACACCAAAACCCGCATCGAAACCACGACCAATTGCTCCACGACCATTACAGTATCCATTGAAACCATTGCCTTCGTTGCAATCTATTCTCAACTCGAAGGTGAAGAAAAAAAGGATGGTGAACAAGTGTGTATCAACTGATGACCCAACGGTTAATCGGAAGCGAAACTCATTTTCAGTAGACGACAAGGTAAAGCTACTGGATCGTATGAAGGAGACCAAAGCTAACCAAATAGCCAATGAGCTCTCTATTCCCGCATCCACTCTCTTTGCCATCAAGCGCAATGAGGGTAAGATTCGGTTGATGCACGCGTCCAAAAGCAAAGCAGTGAAACGTAAGAGTTGTACCAATATCTACCTTGCTAAGCTTGAAACGGTAATAAATTAACATAATTAGTATGTATTTGATTAGAATACTAATGTGTATCTTTCTTTGTAGAGACTAATCGAGTGGATTCGTAAATCTTGTCAGGATAAAGTTGTCCTGAATGATCGTAAAGTGCGCGAAAAAGCTATTGAGATGTATGATGAACTTCCATTAGAATTCGGTGTGCCAAAGCCGAACTTTCGCGGGAGCAACGGATGGATGCGCCAGTTTCGTCGACGTGCCTACCCCGAGATTGAGAACCAAAAATCTCGGATTGGTATGGCAATCAAGCAGATCGCACTGAAAGCACCCACACCCATCAAAGTCTTCAAACAGACAGTCAAGTTGTTGATTGATCAGGAGATTGTTGGGATGAAACCATCCACCAACAAAGGTCTGTGGAAGGAGTTGCTCAACAACAATGGCCAAGTCAATCCGATTCATCGCAAGTTAGCCAAACATCTCTCACCGGGAAAGAAGAAACGTCGACCCAAGAAAGCTAAAACTTCGGATGGTAAGTAGAATTTTGGGATAACTTTTAGAGAGACTAGTTTCTCTCAGTTGGATTAAAATTGGTTCTAGGTTCTCAATGTCGCGCTTACTTTGGTTTTAATTTTTAAGCGTATTTTTGCAAATGTTAACACAATCGTCACACTCAGTATTAGTATCCTTTAGATTCTCTAGTCCAATTTTTGTTATTCTCTGTTTATTCTACTCAACATAATTTGAAAGCGATTTGCTTCACCATTATAATACTATAGTATATTTGTAAAATTCAATTTTTAATCAGTTTGTATGGATAAGAGGAAGGCTAATATAATATTTGTTTATTAAATAAACCCTCAGGCACAACTCAGTCGACAGTGCCTCAAGAACAACCAGTAGTAACGATCAACAACGAAGTGGAGACCATAATCAAACCCCAGCTCATACCGATTAATAATAATAATACTCCTACTACCCAAATTGTTGAGATTACTGGTTTCTACGCACCACACCAAGAGCACACCTTTCCAGACGATCAAAACAAAAACTATACACCTTCCATTTCTTCAACAATCCAAATCATCTAGTCGGAATTTGATTCTACTACTGATATTATTATATTTTGCGCATATATTTTGCTTCGATGCCATTTGCACATGTTGTTATTGTTGCGTTAAATTTTCAAATCTATTTTGCATACTTTTTTACAAATATTATTTTCTAATGAATGCTTAAAAAATATTGTTTTTGATAATTTATTACCTATGTGAATAAATAATAAAATAAAGCATTTATGTTTTCTCACAATTGTTTGTTACGTAATTAATAATTTAAAAAAATAATAAAATTGCCTAACTTGATTCAAAAACCCAAAAGGGCACAAACCATTTACATCATTATTTTTATAAATAAAATAATAAATAATATAGATAAACCTAGATATAGATAAATAATTGCAATTAAAACATGATAAATTTGTTTAAAATAATAACACAAATTGCAAAAATAATTAGTTAAGAAAAATAGATCTAGTATATATCATTGATGGAGTTTGGGGAAAAGGAAGTGTGAGTTGTGGAGTGGTAGTGTTTCAGTGAATACCATTGTGGCCGTTGGTTGTGGGAGGTTGGATGAAATCGATTATTTGCTGATGCAGATTTTCTGGCTGGCACAGGTGCACGTGATGCCCACCCGGCACCTTGACATACTCGAAACGTGGACACTTAGAGCGGTAGAGCTCGATGTATCGGTTGGACACCTCGTCCGGGTCAAGCTTCACTCCATTTACTGCCTTGATGATCAGTAGTTCACACTGCAGCTGATCGAAGTAGTGAATCAATGCCTCGTTGTCCATCCTTTGGAAAAGCATCGCCTTGAGACGATTATCTCGGGTGAAGTAGACTTTGCCCGGCTCGTTCGGTGACGGCTTCGAGCCTCGCTTCAGCAGAACCTCAGCTCCCTCGGGAGTGATTTGGCCAAACACCGAATGTGCCGAGATGAGTTTGGCCACCGCCTCCGAGTGTTCGTAAAGTGGAATGCTCGAGGTGGCTCCATTGGCCGTACTCGTTCCACCAGCCGCCATCACCTTGGCTTCCAACTGCAAGAACTGTTGGATGCCTTCGCGTGTCTTCTCCGCCAGCTTGTTCGATGGGAAAGTCAGTGGTTTGATCATGTCGAGTGCGATGATACGCTGCACTGACTTGGGGTAGAGACAGGCATAGAAGAGTCCGATGGCGGCACCCATCGAATGGCCCAAAATGGTGAATGGCTTGTCCTTCCAGCCGAGCGACTGGATCACACGTTCCACCTCGACCACAAAGATCACATCGTTGTAGGGACAGCCAGATGGCAGGTGAGAGCTCAGACCGTGGCCCGGAAAGTCAATCGCCACAATGTACAAGTGCTCGGGCAATAGTGGAATCAAGGTGTCAAACGAGCCACAGTTGTCTTGCCAGCCGTGCAATGCTACAAAGCCAAATCAAATCACAATATTAAAATCCAAAATGTTCAATAGTCAGAAACCTACCCAGAACGCGAACTGTAGAATCGTCGATCCTAGAACCAGGTGCGGACCACACCTTACCCCGGATGGTTCCATATGGAACTGAAACTTCTAAGCTGCTGCTATTCTCCAGCATGGTGTGTGTATGTATTATATCTTCTTTCACAAGAGAGTTAGTCGGTTGTGACCTGTAAATCAACCACAATAGTCATCATTGACTCGTCAATCGATTACACATTTAAATGTCATTATGAGCATGAGTGCTAATCATCATTCTCTATACTATGAATAAGACATATGGATCGATGTTGCGTAGTTGGAAATTAAAAATGTCACCTGAGCTTGACACATATACAGGTATGTAGCACTTCACAAGTCGAGACGACAAATGTACCGATTGTACTTCTTTTTATTTAGTCTTGTCTTATCCTTTAATATTACTTTTTATTTTCTCTAAGCTCTAAATAATAATTGGAAACTTTTATTAATTGCACCTCACCGATGATAATGAGGTAAATGAGATTGAAGTAAATGTCACTATAGTAGACATGTACGGCATGTCATTATTATTTTATCATTAGACCAGAAGATGTACATTTTTGCAATTTATTTATGAAGACGAGTCTAGTGTGAGAGTGAAAAGGGGAAATCGCAATACTAGTTTGTAGTTTTCCAATCACAACATGTTGCAATAAATAAAACCCCGTTTAGGTTTTTTTCTCATTAAACAAAACAGATTTTGAAACCTAAAGATGACTCATTGATGATCAACTAAAGCAAAAGTTAAAGTTACTGAGTTTATAAAAAAATATGAATGAGTCAAAAATAAAAAAACTAGGTTACACAACAAATTAAGGCTAATAAATGTATGAAAAAATATATATTTTTAATAAAAGTCAATTAATAATCATTTATGTAAAATAGTGTCCGCAATTTGAAATTTAAAACCTTGGCACAATTATGCAAAATATAAAAATAAATCACAAACCTTAAAGATAGATACTGGTGTCGATGGATTTGAGAGTCGCATTCAAAAAACAACAAGGTCAAGGGTCAAAAGTTAAGTATACGGGTTTATAAACTAGTTAATAAAATTAAAATTCAATACAAATCTAATTAAAACCACTCAAACAGTTACTCTAGTATAAATAAATAAAAATATGCGGTATACTTTGGTAATTTTATTGCAGAATTAAAAAATCCTTTTACATTTATCAACAAAAATAAATATCAAAAACAATAATTGAACAAGTGTGAAATATCTTTTCCGATAAAATAACCCGAGAAAAAAAAATAAATTCTCAAATAATAATAATATATATAAAATATATTTAGTTAAGCATGGATTGAGTTTGGTGTCATTGCATCATCATCATGATTATCATCAACACACACATGTGATGATTACTAGTTTTTTAATCAACTCTCCTCTCTCTCTCTTTCTTCTCCATACCAATTTAGTCAATGGCATAATGTAATTGAATGTGTGCCACATCTTTCAAATGAACTTCAAAACATGGATCTCAAAATCACACATACACTTATTCTGTATTTATATACACAGACATAGAACTTACCGGTAGATTTTAATCAAGGAAGATGAGATTTTTTTTATTTTTGTTTATTTACATAAATATTATTATGATAAATGATTTGTAATTGGCTTGAATGAAAGTATCAATAAATAAATAAATAAATATAAACAAAGTAAAGTTGTGCTTGACCGACCGTATATACTATCTAATCAGAAAATAATAATGGACGTACAAGGATGGCACACAAAACACACAAAAAAACATACACAGAGAGACAGACACACACACACACCGGTCATAGGAATCGTATGAGTTTTGGGCGGTTATCATCAAGACAGATACATACACAACACCACATTGCATAGAAACCTACATGTATGTATAACTGTAATCATACCTATGCAGAGACAGGCTGAGAGACCAGTCAGAGTCAGACTGACTCTGCACTAACTGCACTCTCGCTGCTGCGGCTGCTGCTTTGCCATGCCATTGGCACACATCTTAGAGAGGGGAGAGAGAGAGTGGCGTGAGTCAGAGTCGGGCGACCGGCGAAAGATGAGAAAGAGAGACCGCAGTGGAGCGAGGAGAGACGGATTGGGCGTGCGTTGAAGAAAAAGAGAGAGAAGGGAGGGAGAGAGAGAGAAAGGAGAGAACCGAACTAGACCGAGCTCGAGAGACAGAGCCAGCAGCTATGCGGCACAATGACGTAACTAAAGTTTGCTTCGTCAATCGATCTGTGGCACAGACCACATGCTAAAGAGGACAGGTCTCTATGACAATGATGAGTGAGAGAGATGAACTGATGGCGGTCTCTCTCTCTCTCTCTCTCTCTCTCCCTCTTCGATTGTAGTGTGTTGTATTGTTTTCAGTGTTTCTCAACTCTTTCATCTCGAATAACACAGATCGATAAATTCATTCGATTATTAGTGTCTCGGTTGCATTTTTGTGTATATGAAAGAAATATCAAGCTAATAAACCGGAAATGGCATTTTTTTCAAATTTAAGCAATTATAACTGACAATGGAAGCTTAAGGTCAAATTGTGTGCCGTTGGAAAGAAAGATATATGGTGTACATGTGTGCATTGATTTTTGGTTGACATTTTGGTCAACAACAAAATTAGAGAGAGAGAGAGAGAGAGAGAGAGAGAGAGAGAGAGAGAGAGAGAGAGAGAGAGAGATTAACACATGACAATGCCAACTCATTTAATTAACCAACACATTGTTTTAATTGTGTTTTTGGGTACATTTACTAGGCCGGTTGTGATTTGTGATTTAGAAAAAGAGGAGAATGGAAGAATAGGAAGTAAAAAAGATATCAACATATGTTAATTCATTTACCTCTATGCGTGTGGTAATAGTGTCTTTTTTTGGGTACATTGGCTAGACCTTTTTTTGTGTAACGTGAGAGATCACAGTAGTGGCACTGAAAGGTGTTGATGAATGTACAGGAATTTGTTTGATTGAGCAAAAGTGAGAAACAGAGTGGAAGAATGCGAAGTCGGGTACATTGCAACACTGACACCGTTGGGTACATGCGAACCTTAGAGGCGCGAGAATAGAACAAAAAACCTGTACAGGTCATGACCCTGACAGGTGGGTTGCACCCAACCAAGTGGGGTGATTTTAATTTAAATGAGCTACAACTTGAGACTTGTTTTTCTTCTAGTCGTTTGGAAACTCAAAAGTACAGTCAATAGTCGTAGAAACAATCAAAAGCCACAATGTAAACTGGACTTTTCTAGTACGATGCAATCATAGTTGACGTAATCAAATAAGTTTCTTAAAAAGGGGTTTTTAAATTGTTAAATAGGATTTTTAAGAAAAACTAATCACAAAGAAACTTTTTTGTTGATTTTTCTGCAAACTCTAATAAAAAAACAACTGGCATAAGATAATTGGTAAGGAACATGATCGATTTGAGTTCAAAGTCAGCATGAAGTAACAAATGGAAAAAAGCTCATACACACTACATCATTAATGTCATGAATTATTTCTGCATGGTTTCAAATTATCCGTTTTAAAAATATTAACCAAATGTACACTTGAGCTTGAACTTTGTTCCGCACTGATAGAATGGGAAACTAAAGTTTAGATTTTTAATTTTACTTTTGACATTTCTAGTTGAGTGTGTGTTTGATTCAGTGAATTGTGATGAATTGAACGAGTTAATAATAGTTCCGTTCACAAGCAACCCTCAATGGTAATCAAGGCCAAGGTGATATGGTTCAGCTTCACTAGTCATCGTGAGACAAGTGTAAGATAAGAGATACATGATTGATTGTTTTATTATGCACAGTAGGTAGTCGAGAAGATCAAATTAGCTAGTCACAAATATTGCACTAGGAAGTGTGTCGAGTGTGTTGACTACGCGCAAACATGATGAAGATGCTCTCGAGCGTGGTGTCTGAGATTACATAATCCTCCAAGTGATACTTCTCATCCAGTTGCGCCATCTTGGTGAAGATATCAGACCAACCCTCGCTTGGGTCTGTCACGTGATAGCTCATCAAACACTGGTGATAGTCTTTCAACACTGCTGATGGTACTTGTCGGGCAATCTCACGTTGCAAGAGATCACAGTAGAGAGTGTTTGATTCGTGTTCGCGCTTGAGTCGAATTAGAATCGAGTATCCTTGTCCATACTTGGTTCGAAGGTGTTGAGTCGAACCAAGGCACCGAAACTTGCCGCTGACCATAATGGCAATGCGAGAACATAGAGCCTCACATTCTTCCATCGAGTGTGAAGTAAGAATGATTGAACTCCGAAAGTTGCTTCTGACCAATCCCAATGTGTTCCAGATTTTCCGACGAGCACTCGGATCTACACCCGCCGTAGGCTCATCGAGGAAGATCAGTGGAGGATTGCCGACTAGGGCAATAGCAAGTGACAACTTGCGTTTAGTGCCACCACTGTAGGTGTGTGTCAACTTGGTAGCATGAGCCTCGAGACCAACCATTTGAATCAAGGTAGATACATCACGCTGTAGTAGTGTTGGTGGCACTCCTCGCAGTCTTGCATAGAAGAAGAGTGTCTCCTCTCCCGTGAGTCGATCGATCAACGCGTCAAATTGCGGACAGTATCCGATATGCTTTCGAAACTCGCTTAGATTTCCCATCAACGAATGCATCCCATTAATAATGGCATCACCGGAAGTGGGCAACAAGTCTCCGGTTAGCATAGAGAACGTAGTCGTTTTACCAGCACCGTTCACGCCGAGAAGACCAAAGCATTCATGGTGTTTCACTCCAAACGTGAGGTGATCAACTGCGGTAAATTCATCAAACAGTCGAGTGAGTTCATGCACTGCGATTATGTCGGATTTCATGGACAACTTGGTTCTCTGTCGCTCGTGCACTACATCGGAGTCTTCAGGAATCGGAGTTGAGAGTTCTTTGATAACCTTGGGTTTCTTTAACTTTTTGCGTTTCAACCATCTCAATAGTCGAACAGTTGAGAACCACCGAAGTATAGGTTGCTTGTAATCTAAACCCAGTCATCAAAGAACAAGGAAATTGTGAACACATCATAAAACACATCAACTTACATTCAAACATGATGATCACGGTGAGGTAAAATAGACCCGAAACTATTAGATAAATCACTTCGGTACCTGAGCCATACATTCCCATTGTCCACGGTGAGCCAGTGCTGAAGCATTTATCACCGCATAGTTCTGGACAGCAGCCTCGAAGCACTAAGCCAGCTAGTGTGTAATCTTCGTGACTCTTCAATGCAGCACATTCAAATTCTAAGAAAGGCACTTGGTGGCAAATTCGAGAAAAAGTGGACAACTTGTATAGTTTCTGATAGCCAAACAACATGGAAAAGATTGGTACAATGCGAAGTAGATACAAGAATGAGAAAGTCCAGGGAAAGACGTTAAGGTCGAGAAAGTTGTCGATAAAGTCGAGCATCGACATGAGAATGTTCGAAATGAGGCCAAACACAAGGTTGAGTATCACTAAGAAAACAAAGCCGGACGAGGGTTGACGTAGAAAGTAAGAAGTAGCATAGGCTAGTGGAATTGAGGCAAAACCAAAGGCAATGAGAATGAGATAAAGAATAGTACCTGGAACAATAGTAACAATTTAGTTAAGACGACATTTGAATTAACACAAACCTGATGCTTTGGAGTCAATACCAAAGAAAATTTGGTCTGTATCGACCAGAAAAATAAGTAGATACATGATACTGATAGCGATAAAATGATAAACTAAATCAAAAATAAAATTAATTATCCAGAAAGTGATGGGTGATAATCCAGCCATTAGTTGAAGAAGCTTCGACTTTGAATATTGTTCGCGAATCGGATAAAGCACGTAAGCGGCAGCCAAAAAAGGAAAAGCAATGGGCAACATCACCAAGCAAGTGATGATCCACGAAATGATCAGATTGACATAGTCAATGTTGCCTTGATCAATCACGTCCGCTACGATTGGTTTGATAGTTGTTTCTATTGTTACATATTTTTGCAACTCCGGCGGGCTAGCTAAACGAAGAAAAGTGTCCATCGCTACCGAAAGGGAGAGAGGTGCCGAGAATATCTGTTCGTGATTATACCACAGACGGTAGTGATAGGCATTGTTTTTGTTCACTTCCAAACCATAGATAATCTTTCGAATATAGGTATCAAGATTGGTCGAGGCGTCAAGTATTTCTGATTCAAAATTTCGAAAATGGGAATTGTTGATTTGATGAACTTTTGCAAACAATTGTTCATTCATTTCCTCATAGGCTTTTTTCAATTTTTCGGGTCCAGCATAAAAAGCCTGAGTCCCAGTGCCGTAAAGCTTGACAAGATCAAGTTCAATCTCTTTGTAGGTTCTTGAATTCAACGCTCGAATAGCGGCGTCAAGTTTCATGGCCACAATGATAATAATGCTTGGAATGATCAGTTGAAAGATAAACATTACCCAGTAACGCCGAGCAAAGTGTAATCGCTTGATTACTAAAGCCCATATTTGATTGACTAACAAGTGCCACCCTGACAGCAGTTCGGTTTTAGAACAAAGCTCAATTTTTTTCTTTGGCACAATTTGCTCATTTTGAAGAACATTCGCTTCACTATTACCTTCAATGAGATTGGCAGTTTCAGAGCCAACGCAAAGAAATACGTCTTCAAGCGTAGAATAAGACAAACCACAAGAATTAATTCCCAGCTGCTCTCGATTAGCTTCGATTTCTTGAAACAATTTGGGAAAAATAGTAACTAAATTAGACTTGTCAGTGGCCTTGTGGGCAAAACTGTACAAAACTTCCGTCTCAATTTCTGACTTGAATGTGGCCGAGGAGATGTAGCGTTGGAGGAAGTGTTCAAATTGTTTAACATTGAAGTGAGCCAGTTTTTCAATGCGTAGTTGATAACCTGTTCCAAACACGTTCTTGAGAAAAAATGGCGATCCTGAACAGCTGAGTTTGCCTTTGTTCATGATGGCAATGCGATCTCCTAGAATCTACTAGCAAGCTTTTAGTTTACAGTTATTTAAAATTAAAGAATGTGAACATACATCAGCTTCTTCCATATAGTGTGTAGTAAGTAGAATAGTTCTCTTTCTTCGAATTCCAATCAGCATGTCCCAGATTATTCGCCTTGCCTCGGGATCCATTCCTGAAGTTGGTTCATCAAGAATCAAAATCTCCGATCCGCCGACCATTGCAATGCCGAGAGCCAACTTCCGCTTCATGCCACCGGAGAGATTGGAGGCCAACACATGGGTTTTGTCCGTCAAATGTAGCAATTCGAGTACTTTGCTCACTTCCTGGTGCAACTCGAAGTAGGGAAAGTTCTTGAGTAGTGCATATAGCTTCAAGTGTTGTGCCACAGTCAACTCATTGAAGATAATGTTTTCCTGTGGGCACAGTCCAATGTTACGTCGGGCTTGCTTGGTTTGGGTGAAGACATTAAATCCATTTACATATATTGACCCAGAGCTTGATCGAAACATTCCGGTGATCATGTTCATTGTGGTACTTTTACCAGCGCCATTGTGTCCCAGCAACACTGTGATCTGATTCCGAAATATATTGAGCCACAGGTGGTTTACGGCCATTTTGGATTTAAAAGTTTTACATACATCTTCAATCTGAATACTTGGAGTCAAGCCAACCGGATCGGGCTCGTGGGTTTCTTCATTTAACTTTGGCATAGAATCTTGTTTATCTTTTTTATCGAAGCGATCAGGACACCAATAGCTTGGCATGAACAAGAAAATTGGTGACTTGGCAACACCAAACTGAAAAGGCCACACATTATCTAGATACCAGATGAGAAAGGCATAGAGAAAGTAGGAAGAGATCACAGCTAGTATCACAGTGATTTCGGTAAGACTGAAATAGGTAGAAGTAGTTGTGCCAAGATTGTACCAGTGCAATCCAGTTGCCGTGTTCTCGAAAGCTCCCATCAGTGAGAGCATCCACACCAGAGAGCCGGTTGGCAAGAAGCAGGTGAGAATTCGAGCTGTGTTGGTGGCTTCCACGTCTATCTCACGATTCACACTTGGTATGTAGAAACGAAAGATGAGGGCTAACGTAGCGAGCCACACAATCACCGTGACAATCACAGCCACTATTGGTCTAAATGGGACAAAAACAGCACTTTAATTAAAAATTGAAAAATAGTATAGAAAACAGTACCGATTGAAAAGAGTCGAGAGAAGCATCGAGAAAAGAATTGTTTGGATACCAAACAACACAAAGAGAAACATCAGTAAAGATGGTGAGGAGTAGTAGAACACGGAGACTGGAAAGCCGAACAAGATAGCGGCAATTGGTGCGGCATGTACTACGATGATCACAAAGTAGTTGATGAAATGAGCACACCAGAATACAGAGTCTGACATGCCCACCAGTCGTAGAAGTTCTTTCGACTTGGTTGCCTTCTCATCGGTGATACGTTTCACAATCAACGGACATAGAATGATGTAGGTGAGCACCATGAAGGCAGCGACAAAGTCGTAGATGGAAAACTCTGTAAATGTAGCTCGCTTGTAGACTGGGTACGGCATGCGATTCCACGACAATTGTGTGATATTCGTATGATTTGTTCCACGGTTGCTTGCAAATTGTGAGATAAACTCTCGATGCACGTAGGAAATAACTCGGAGAGTGTTATCAAAAAATGATATAAAATCTACGTAACTCGGGTCTTGACCATTCTTCGGTGGGTAGAGATTGGTCGAGGCTCTGTTCACGTAGAACGGCGAGCCCGGCACGTAGAGAACATGTCGAATGATGCCTAGTTGAAGATCAAGTTGTTCAAAGTAGATTCCCACAGCGTTGAGTTTGCTTTGAGCAGTAGCATTGTGGAGGCCATTCTCAAGACTTTCTGCATCATCAAATGAAATTATCTCTACAGTACTATTGAATGAAAGCAATAGCTTAAAGAGCTGTTTGGCATCCGGAATTGGAGGAGCATAAAGCAATCTAAAATGAGATGTAAAGTCCAACCGAGGATGAAACTGAACAGTCATGATAGGATTGTGATAGATCTGTGGTCCAGCTAAGCCATCATCATTGAGACTTTGAACAGGTGGCGCTTTGCTGACAGCACCTCCTGGACCCTGGTAAGCAGCTTTGTTGTAGATGATGGCGAAAGCAAGCAACATCAAAACCGGGCCCAAAATCTCGAAAAAGGTGGAAATAAAATGCACACGGCGAATGATGACACATTTCCATAGTAAAGCCAAAAGTTGCTTGAAGTAGAGCCGCAGGATAGAGCCGTGATTTAGAGACATTCTTATCTAGCCTCTTTCAACCACAATCAAACCAACCACATCAACTAACATCAACATATCATGTTGAAAGGCTCAAGCACAAATTAACATTAAACCACAATCACCAAAGTTCAAGCAACAAGATTCAACATGGTGCAAAATGAAAGTAGTCAATCAAGAGTTATTGAACGATTATACCCAAGGAATAATATTTATTGCGATCATAAAACAAAATATTTTTAATTGTTTTGACCCAAAGGCGCAACAACCAGCATTGATCGACAGTAGTGCTCAACCTATCACCAAAGCAGACAGCAATTGCCCTCTACAGTGAAGAGCAATCGATCCAATCCTCATGGTGATTGAGGTGATAAACCATCCATTTGATTGCATACAAACAGTATACCAAATATACGCACTGGAATTTAGTGTTGAGAGAGAAAGAGAGATCAAGTGCCTTCTATCTGTGTGTATCGATGCCTAATTTAGACACAATGTGGTAGGGATTAAATGGAGAACAGATGGAGATATAACGACAAAGGGTCCGATATTTGGTGGGAAATGCAATCGTATATATATACGTACTATTTTGTGAGTTAAGTGGCAAGAAATCACCCCTCACTGGGATAATTGCAACAAAGACTCAAGAGAATAATTCACTTGAAAACGATTATTGGGCGGTTTGGTATAAAACTAATTGAAAATACTTAATTGTTCATTAAATCTAAATCGAAATCTTAGTAAACAAAGATATTTTATAAAATTAAAAATTGTAAAAATGTAAGTAATAAAAAAATAGAAAAAAATATACATAATTTTTTTATTATGTTTTAAAAATCAATGAAAATATGAAGTGCGTGACAAAACAAAACAAAACAAAACAAAAAAAACAGTTGTCACAAAAAAATATATGGGCGCATGCGTGTACTCTATTCTTAAGGAACAGTGTGCGGTCTCTCTCTCTCTCTCTCTCTCTCTCTCTTCACTGTCTTCTCTTCAACTTTGTTACAACATCAATACCATTAAGTTATCTCTTAATATTTTTACTGGGGTGACTAATATTTTAAATAATTTAATTTATAATCTACAATAATTCCAAATAAATTTATTTTCAAATTGAAAAATTCCGTTCATAAAACAGTAT
>WURS02082833.1:0-10154 GCA_011762765.2 Rhinocypha anisoptera
CCCCCATTAGATATCCGAATGGGCAAAGGCACTCCGGACTCTTTTTATTTTTTTTCCCCCTCCTTCCTTTTTTTTTAACCCTACCCACGCTTTCTGTCATGCCTTCTCTGGGTCTCCGTAGTGATTCACACACTCCGTCGGAAAAGGGCTAGTCGGGTCCGGGCTAAAAAAGGGAGGGAGGATGGGAGAGGAAACCCGTCATAATTAAATACCCAGGCAAACTGCCAAGTTATAACTCGTGATGGGAAATCGTGGAATGAGAGGGCGGCAAAAGAGGGGGGTGAGAACTTTCAGGGGATGAGAACCCTGAAAGGGGTAGTTGCAGCAGCAGGAGGGGTCAGGTTGAGAGGGTAAAGGGGTGTTTAAAAAAAAGGGGTGGAGGGGGCTTGGGAAGGGGGGGGGGGTCGATCGTTGGGATCTCCCTCCCCCTTGAGACCCCTGGCGACTCGGCCTCTCCGGATTTGCAAGTCCGAATCTTCTGCGAGGGGTGAATATATCCACTTCTTTAGGGGCCTTCCCTAAACCCTTCTCCCGTTTCTCCCTCCCCGTTCCACCACCTCCAGTGCCAGGGAAGAAACGGGGGAGAGTGAGCGGGTTGGGGGGAGGGAGAGGAGGGGGAGTTAAAATTAAAAAAGAAAAATTACATTAAAAAAAAAATACACACACACACAGTCACATTCTAGAGAGAGAGGGAGGGATGGAGGACGGCGGTCGCCCGTCTTATATTTATTTATTTATCGCATTAGTTTTTATCATTTAGCCTTTCGTCCTTTTTAAATGGCGCTCGAGAGACGAATAAAGCCTCGCGCGTCCGGTGCCTAAGTGGATTAGAATGCGCATTTAATTTCTCCGGCTCCCTCCAATGAAAGGGGACGGAGAGAGAGAGAGAGCGCAGGACCCCTTGCGGTGTAAGTACGAGGGTGCCTCCTTTCCAGTGACGTAGGCAAATTGCAAATGTGGAAATATTTCTCGTTTCGATAGGACGAGAAAAAGACGTCCGCACGACTCCAGGCAATGGGGAAAAAAAATCCAGGCAAAGATGCGAGGCTCGGAGGGAGAATCACCAAATATTACTTCCCTTCTATTCCGACAAGCAAAGAATGAATTGTATTTACGCAATGACTGACTTTCTCTGGGTGTAATTTGAACGGTGCCAAGGGAGGACGCGTGCATAATTTCAAATAAAATTCAATTATTCTGCGAGGAAACTAAAAAAGAATTAATTACATATACGTTTAATCTGAAAATCCATCCATCCTCGAAATCACTCAACAACAAATAAAAATTATAACAGGCGATTTAGTACAAATTTATTTTTCCATTAATCATTTACTCGCACACGGCACTAAGCCAATTACGGTGGCACAATATACCAAGGTATAACGAAGACGAACACATGCACCCACGCTAATGGCACTAATATATCTAGGGTAGTGACGTCATCCGGAGAGCAAGCTTCGGCGGAATAAACCCACATTTTGCGAAATAGCGTTTTGTGGCACTTTATTTTTTTCAGATGAACTTTTGTAGATCATAAGGAAACGGTAGCACAGGAGACGTTTTATAAGGTGTTCAAGACACAACTGTGATAGTGAGGTATTTAAATACGCAGATCTTTTACATTTTACAAGTAAAAGAACTAATGCAGTGGATTATTTACGGGAGCTGTCATTTTTATATATTATGTTGTATCACATGCGCGCGTAACAAGAAATAAATTAAGAGATTTGAATGATTGGGTAATTATCGGTCAGCGTTTCAGCGGTAGTTGCACATTATTTGACTTTGAAATATATAGCAATTACATCATTTCAATGTTAAGGAAAAATTTTGGGACATGATGTATTTGGATATCGGCATAGTAAATAGCTGAAAGATCATGGATAATGTAAACAGAAGTGGTCCTTTTCGCCAGGCATGCCTGAATCAACTTCGTTTTCATTGAAGCTTATTTAGGGAAACGGAAAAACTTAAAATTTTCCCTCGCCCGTTTCTCCGACTATCGCTGCATCCAAACACAGCACAAAATGACATCGCAGGGCTCAATATTTGCTGTTTTAACCGGAAGAAACACGATTGGAACCTCCAAAAACACGTCTCAAGATCGCAACACACCGCAATACACCAATACGCTATCAACCACTTTATTCTCCGAACTACGTCACACATTTGATACCATCGAATTTCACGGGTATCGATACAAGACCGAGGTGCGCAACGACCTACCCTATATATTATGCCGCGTTTACACGTAGCCGTCAACAGCTATAACAATCTGCTGCTAAGGGCCACTCGTACGTGCGTGAACCCCAACTGCGATGCTGTTACGGATCGATTTCGGTCTTGGTCGAGCAGAGTCGAGCCTGGTTCGACCTATTACCTGCAGTAGGACGTCTTCTACTTTCCATCAGTTACCGCAGTTCACCTGTCGCAAAAATCGCTACGATCGCTTGCAGGAACATTTCCGACACCAGTTGTTTTAAATGCTTCCTTGGCCTAATATTGGCTTCTATTCCCCGGGACCGAAGTATGATGGAAAGGAAATTATAGAAGGCATACCTATAATATGGTTGCTGTGGTAGTATAAATTTTGTTGCGGAGTTGTTTGAAGTTTGGTCAGCGATAATAAGCTATTCGAACCTTCTTTTTCACTCTTCTTAATCTATTTCAAGAAATTAGTAATAAAAAATGTAGCTGTAAGAATGGCAACAAAATTTTGTTGTGAATAAAACATTAATTTTATCACTTTATAATTATCAACAAATAATATTTATAACCTATTTTCCTTTTGTAAAAATATTGTATTCTCTTCGTCCTAGAGTAAAAAATGTTATTATTCCTAAGCAATCCGTTTATTAATGCCAACCGAAGTGCGTCCCTTTACCCCTGATGTCTTACTATAGCCATAATCACGAATGTATTAGCGAAATATCGCTATGTTTGGACGAATCAGACGGTTTTTCGGTTTGCAACTATCTAGAAGCGCTTAAAGCAGCTTGAAAGCAACTTCGATGTCTCTAAGGGACACTAGCGGTCACTGACAGTTTCGATACAAGCTTTAGATCGATTTTGGTAGGTAGCAGTCCACTGTAACGTATAAACGCGGCTTTAGTACCATGCCCTAGGTTGACAAGATTCGTAACAGTGATTCAAACACAAAACCTGCGGAACGTTATGGATTGCAATATCATGATGAGCTCAGAAATAATTTAAAATTATGTCCACCGTGATGAATGACAACACCGCTACAATTTTTACCTCCAACTGATATTCTCTCATTGACCAAAATGCTGACTCAGCCTCAACCACTCCTTCAGACGTGTACGCATGTTAGAACAGATGATAATGAAGCGAAATTCTCTTTCAGCCTCTAGGTATAAAAAAATAAGGGCCTGACTACATTTCACGGATCTTGGACAAGAAAATTATCTTGAAAACGGTGCAATTAAAATAAATTCGTGTCTATTCATTTTGACGGCGAAACAAACAAATACGCTATTTCCTTCGAATTTGGTTTTTACTTCAAGACAGTAAGGTTGAATACTTTTGATGACACCAGCATTTTAACTTTTTTCTCCTGGAGTGACAAGGCGAAGCAATGGGGACGGGCGCTTTTACATGGGGGAAGGATAACCCGTAGTAAATTTGCAAGCCTGTATACTAATGTAAATGAGAAAAACTAACTTAAAACTTCAAAAAAGCATTTTTGGTTCTTGCTGCGATGCACCATTGAGCGTGGCTCAAGGCTTCATTCTGCGGATGCGGTCTTGAATACGTGAATTTTTGACCTTAAGAGTAGCACGCTGCCTCCGCATTTCTAGATAAACCCTAAGATATTATGTGATATTATGTAGAAGATGAAAAAAACTATAAGAATAACAAAACGGGACTGGATGGGTTTTTTTTTCATACGAATTAATAACACTCAATGAAAATCTGCACCAAGCCAGTATTACGGAGTGATGACCTAATTACGACTCTTTTGTGAAGAGACTCGCTTCTATTAGAAGGAAAAAAATTAATATGAGCATGGAAAAACTTCACCACCCAAACACTAAAATCCGAGGGGAATTTAAAATGGAAAATTACCCGAGGCTGAAGAATTTGGCTTTCCTTATTCGTTATTAAACAATGATGGAAAATTATATAACTGCATGTTTTTCTATTATAATATACTATACATGGGCCGTAATGCCAATATAATCATATATGAATAACTTGCCAAATGCAAATGTGCCTAATCATTTAAGACAAAATAAAACGACGGGATTTTTTTCTTTAAAGATCATGTGATTAGTGTACATTTGTAACTAGATATGTATTAGGGTTTTAAATATTTTTTTTTAAATCGCAGTGAAACACTATGGCATAATGACCGAATGATTACGTTACCCAGTGACACAGAACTTTGACTTCGGAACATGACTGACGCCAACAATATGTCTGATGAAGCATATTCTTTTCTTTGATTGACCACATATGGATCGCAATAGTGGGCCCCATGAAAGTCTATCAGAAATACCTACTCCTACGATCTACTAGCTGATCGATCAAAGAGTCCATATAGGCAGTCATACCATGATCACTTCCTCTTCAATAAGTTGAAGATGAAAAATTTTGTTTATATTTTAGCTCTAACTGCAATTGTATAAGCAATTTAGCGATATATTTTGTAAATACAATGATTCCACGACTTTGTCTTTAAATTACAAGATATATCTCTGCAGATCACGGTATCATTAGCAAACATTCTTTTGTTTCATTTGACTACAAAATTCAAATCGCTATAGATATAAATGAATAAATGTAGGTGTTCTAGAACATTTCCTTTCGGGACACCCAACGAAACATTGACACTATCGTAGTTAGCGTCATCCATAGCTAGGCTCTGTTCTAATTAAAGGAGTAAGTCCTCAATTAAAAACATTAATGCCAGACATTTGCATTTTGTGTGTAACTTTATTTTGTATACATTTATACATTTTTTGTAGGAGACCTTGTTGAATGCTTTCGTGAAAGCCACAAATATTGCATATACCTGTTCGTCATTCTCGCCTGAGACTATTATTTCGTAAGTAAAAACTTCTACTTAGCCTCGCCAATAATACGATTTCCAAAATCTGCTTATCAAAAATTTTCCTGTCGAGATATGACATGAAGGAACTTTCCAATAATTGTTCCAATAACTGGTACGGAAGAAATATATGGGAACTTGGTGTCTAGTTACTTGGATCTCTCGATCCTTGCTCCTAAAATAAAAGGTGTTACTATTGTAATATTCCAGTCCTTTGAAACACTCTTTTCCTTGAGGGATTACTAATAACTTATTTTCATATACGGTGTAATATTGACATATAATTCTCTCATTATTCTCGTTCTTATGTTCTCCAGTCCCGGAGGTCTGTTGGCTTTGACATATCTATACAATTTGGTAATCCTCATATTCATCAAAATCTAAATGAGGCAATGCGGAAAGATTATCCGCGATGGGTAAATCCTGATTATTCTCTCTCGTAAAAACACTCCGAAAGAACCTATTCAGAGCATTGGCTTTTCCCTCTCTGCTATTGTGAATAATCCTGTGAGAATCCCTCTGGGAACCTACAGTTTGGTTCTTGCCCCGCATCTCCATAACGTATACTCAGAAGGCTTTGGGGTCATCGTCTAAACAGACGCATGAAATATTCCGTTTGGATTCGTTCAGTGCGTTTTGCAATGCTGTGACCTAATCCCAAATACATTTTAACAACTGCCCTAATAAATATCCCCATTATAGCAGCATTCTGAACAATCAAATATTTTAATAAAACTCTAAAAACATAAATTCCATCGATTATACTGAAAATTCAATATCTCCATCAAAACTTGAAGCCGAAAATCACTATACGAGAATGTGGAAAGGGATATTCTGACATTCACTATTATAACTTACGACTTGGCTATGGAAGTTTGAATTTCTTTATATGCAAATCTATTGCTTAAATTTTGTAGAATAGTGTCTGTCTTTTTTTCTCTAACGTATAACAGATTCCGTCTGATACCAATGCAATACTGTAATTAATCTTCCAATTGGTACTTATATCTTATATAAAATAATATTATAATAATTATATGATACTGAAAATATTTCCCTACTTTTAGATGTTCACATTCGACGTTTTTCATTAATTACATGGATATTTTCATTCGAAAATAATTTTTTTTACGAATTGAGCGAATTTACCTTGGATTTCGATTCAGATTCTGTACCTGCACAAGGACTCTCTCATTAGAAATGTCGTCTTCTACCTAACGCCATGTACAATAACTCAACCGTGTAATTAAACTCCCCCTACCCAATGCAATGTTACTATAACGAAGTTCATTTCAGGCACTGCGGTTGACATTTTGAGTTTAATTAAATACATTTCTCCTTTATCTATCAAGGCGTAGTTTATTTTATTAGTATTAGTAGTAGTATTTGAAGAAGTTACACATACAAAACTATCGTTTTAATTTATCTGTCAGGCCTGAAAGTACATTATAACTAATAATGTAGGAGCAAGTTGCGAGCAAGGCGTATTCACCCTAAAATAAAGTAATTGAAGTAACTATCTGAGAGACATTCCACATCTGAGAGACAATTTCATATTCCGGATTTATGCATAAACGGACGTGTGTTTAATACGGCATTGATATGTATCTGATTTTGTAAACGAGAGACCGTGTTTAGTGCTAGTTCATAAACACGTCCAAAAATATAAGGACGGCTTTATTGATTCAACTTTTCCTCTGCCCCTCATGTTGGCCACGCTCCTCGCTCTTCCCTCTTCGCTCTCTCTCTATATATATCCGTTCCAACCCTCGCGGCGAAAGGCTCACCCTCCATCCCTTTACGCCCGCCCAAACCCCCCCATCGCATCCATCCCACCCACCGCTATTCCTCCCTTTCAATTGGAAACTCCATCTCATTAAATTTTACGAGTCAACAATGTCGAGCTTTGGAACTTTTGACTCGATTTTCCTCCATATTTGGGAAGAGAGCCATTATCTGATTCCTCCCCCGACTCCCACCTTTCCCTTCACCCAACCCCCCTACAAAATCCAAGCTCGCACTTTCAGGAAGACCTCAACCAACTCTTGCTCGCTCCCCAAGACGCCCAGACCCACTACTCTCTCTCTCTCTCACTCTTTCTCTCTCTCTTTCTCATCGCCGCTCCCATACTAGGCTCCCCCTCCCCGTCCTTATATTTATCCCCTTTCCCCAACGTTTCTACCCTTTTATTCTGTTTCCTGCACAATCCCCCTCCTTCATTTCCGTATCATTTTCCCCCGCAGTGGTTAATATGCCCCACTCCATTTGGTTCCCAATTATCTTTCCCATGAATCTTAATTTTTCATTTGTTCTCCTGCAAATTTCCTGTATGTGTTTTCCAAAAGGAATGTTTCCTATTAAGAAGTGGTTTTAACACCTGAAAAAAGTAATTATTTAGTATTTTTTCAGCCTTTCGAAAATTTTTACCATAGTTACACACTTCCATGGCATCTAATTTACATGCTTCATTTATAGGTGTGAAACTGCAACCGTAGATTCTAATCCACATTTATTCTTCAACCAGGGAAACTAGCATGGGGGTAATTTGAGAAAAATATTTAGCCTCTAAGATCCTATTCCAATTGGATCTGACTATTAAACAAATAATATCTAAGAATCATGTGAATATCCACTTTCAGATTTCTAGGCTAACGTTCCTCTCGTATATCACATACCTTCAATTTTCCTCTCTTTATCCTTTCATCATGTTTTCTTGGCAAACAGATCCTGTCTTTATATAAGAAATGGTTCCAGGATTCACTTGGTGGAATTCTCTCATCATGGAAGAGTCTAGGAAAGAACAAACTGCAATCCGACATGCAAAGTTTATTTTCACACGACCATGTTTCATCGTATCACAGGTAAAATAAACTTTTCTTGATGAATTCAGTGTGTTCTTTTAAAAACCCTTTCATGTTGTCCCTAGTTCTTTTTTGTTCAGCTTTTCCAGTCTAAATTCTCTTCCATTTGGTTTGTTTTCTCTGAATACTAACTAATTATTCCAATAACTTCATGAGACTGCATTGTAAATAAAATACTTTTACACACCTAACTGATAATAACTAATAACTAACTAATAACTGGTCGACAATTTTGTCAACGTGCCTCCCATCCTTCTCTGTGACAATCATTCTGCAAATAATTCGACTTTATAGTCTCTTATTTTACTCTCACTCTTCTATGCCATAAATAGCCCCTACAACTCTTTACAAACGAACGTGTTCTTAAATCCTTTAATGGGTTTTCGCAGCTGATTTCGTTTGGAAAGTGCAGAGAAAAAGACATTTATTATAGGTTTATGTGTTTTTGGTGAACATAGATGGCATGGGTCCAAATAATATCGATCTGGATATCACACACAATGAACGTTGACTCGCAACACATGAATACTTTCATATTTTAATGGAAAAGTAAAATTCTCCTTACATTCCCACCTTCTTCATTTATTTCCTAGATTTTATATATAAATTCATACATATTGCGTCGAAAAATGTGATTACAACACAGAAATTTACAAGTACATACATTATAATATATTTGAAAATTTATCTGGTAGGAGAACTTCTTCTCAAACAGCATTGGATTCATCAAATGCAAAAATAAGAATCACAGAAGTAGAAGTCGTTAGTCACGAACATTGAAGTTATTGCAAAACGAACTAATAATTTTCTTTTTTCCGGCTATATCCCAATTTCGATTTTTGTCTCCTTAAATCCGTTCAAATCTCTCAAATGATTGTCAGCTCCAAACTTTTTCGTCATTATTCCATCTAGGTCTCTCCTCTCTTCCTTCCACGTTTGAACATAATTTTTCGCCCTGAGGATATTTCAACGCGTCTGGATAAATCAGAAAAACTGACTCAGTCTTCCACCCGTTTCGCCATCTCAATAAAATTACTGCCTAAAAGTATGATAGAGCGATCACTTGCAAATCAAAGAGTTTCCTTAATAGCAGTGAAAAGTGCAGATGCAACAGGGCCGCGGCGGAGGGAAGGAATTAAGACAAGACCAAAAATGAGAGTAACAAGTGACAAACGTAGACACACACAAACACAAATATTTTCCTTTTATTTCTAAAGGCACAGACGGTGGAACACCATTGACTGCTTTTAGGAGAAAATCTATTCAAATAGCTGTAAACTCTCGCCAAAAATCTCTCTAATCTTCCTCTTTTATTACGGAAACTGCTCTTAAAATCTATTTATTATTTTTAATTTCTCCCTTTTATCTTTAATTTCGATGCCATTTTTAATCTGCGATGATACACCAGCCATCAATGCAGTGAAGGGGCCGTGCTGACGCAATCCCAGGGGGCAATGCAGTAAAGCAGTTTCCTCTTGGATGTGGCGACGTCTGGGGTTGTGCCGGGCACACTGCCTCTCGGACACAAGTTACTGCCATTCAGAAGTTAGGGTAAAGAATATATAGGGGAGCATTGACGATGAAGATGATCCGCTGGAAATTATTACTACATTAGTTCAAGGGGTAAAGGAAGTGACACTGCTATTTCCACATGAAAATTTACTTCGAGCGACCCTGGTTTCACAGCCTTGCTACATCATCTGATGATGTAGCAAGGTTACGAAACCATGGTCGTTCCAAATAAAATTTTCATGTGGAAATAGCAGTGTCACTTCCTTTACTCCTTGTGCGAAGGATTTCCACAAAATTCTGCCTACGGCTGAGTCGTACTACATTAGTTGTTACGGTAGATACCGCTTCGGAGAGAGCTAGGATCTCGAAACGAAGTCAGAAAAGGATCTGTTACGTAGATTTATCCTGGGGATTCAGTCTTAGGGAAAAATAGCGACGAACAATTGTTAAAAACTATTTTTATATTAATACATTAAGACAACCGTGTTCCATTGGAAGGGGGGCCCATAATAAGAATCTGATGAATCAATAAAAACTTCATTCGCCAACTACTTTAACAACTAACTAATTGACTTCTTGGTTGAGGCTTCCGCCGTGTCTTTGGTTTGAAGATTCACTTCTTCCGGGGTTTCTTCTGCGTCTGTCCATGTTTTGGGGACAACAGTTTCTCCATTGTTGCAGCTAGCGTCTTCAGGTCCGAAGTGACC
>WURS02082844.1:0-10154 GCA_011762765.2 Rhinocypha anisoptera
TCTTCAGAAATCTATCGCGAATCCCCTGAACACTTTTCCTAATAATAATACCATCAGCATTCACTGGAAGAGGAGGGGTGAATTACGGAGAGCCAGCCGGTCGCTTGCTTGCGGATCTATAGAGCACGTGGTCTCACGCCAATGGCACGACAGTCGATCGACCCCGTGTTTACGGCACTCGCTCGGGCGTTTTTTTCACCGATTTTCCCTCGGAGGCGGGGGGAGGGATAGGGGTGGGGCGGGGGGAGGGGTCAGAGGGCAGAGAGTCGCTGAGGGGCACGAGGTGGATGCATGATCGATATCAAAAAGAGAATCGGCGAATTGGCCTTTCGAGCTTATTTAAGTTTCGTGCGATACTCCGGTGAATATTGAGGTTAACTCTTTCGGCTAACTCATCCTCAAACAGTATTCAACACTGCAATACCAACGCGTTGAAATTCATTGAAAATAACCGCATTTCCCGGCACAGAGGAAGCACCTTTTTCCCTGGAAAAATTTTATCTAAAATGATCTTGCATCTTATGGAACGAGAATGAGTACCTACGTGCTCCTCCGACGTCACGTCTTTTCCTCCGTCCCGCACGTTGAAATAATTCAGCTGCAAGAAATAATAGAAATTTTAAATCTTTCATGTTATTGCGTTAATCACTTTAAATGGAGTTAATAATTTTGAAATACAGCAATCGCTTGGTATATTTTCATAAGTCGTTAGCATTAAAATGGGGTTGATTTTTTCGCAAGATTAAACCCTAAAAAATCACGGCGCCTCTTTTGTGCCGTTGGGCCCCATGGGACAGGGAATGCGGTAGTTGTGAAAATGAAAAATATTTTTTTCATTTTCCCCGAAGCTGTAATCGTTTGATGACTTGATTCCGTAATATAAAACGATTGAACAAGGTATTTACTGTGTAATATTCCATTAGTTACAATATATCATTTTTCATCGGAACCATTGAACTAAATATTTTTTTGCGAGTAGGACTTTTTATGATTTTAATTGTGAATAAAACACCGCATTCAAGTATTCTCGGAGGATTTTTTAATAAATGTACTTCTGATTCCTCGAAATGTTGTATAAATTCAGTTCACTGATGACTGAATTACAACGGAGCTGTTTCGTCCTCAAGAGATGTGCAGTATAAGTTTTGAACTTGCGAGCTAACTGGTCAACTCCGTATCCACCGGAATATTGATGCAACGCCATGGAGGAGGTATCGAGACATAGCAGTTATTTCATATTTTTTCTTTGGTTCCGCTGTAATTGTGATTACAGATGACCATCCATTAGTTTAATGTTAATCAGACAATATTCTATTTGGACATGTTCAGAATTTTTGTTTTTTAAACCGATTAAAAAAATCACACACGAAGAATGCTTTAATGAGAATAAAAACAGCACTTTTCCACGTAAAATTAAAAAAAAACTCATTATGGATCTCTTCCACCACATCACGCCTGATTCGGTGAATATTATTAAGAATGTTATAATTTATCATAGGCTCTATTTTTCCGTCTCGCTCAGTTACGCATTTGTCCTTTGGATGCTTTGAAGAAGCAAAGAAGTGTAAATGTTACCTAGTTAATTAGTTACTTATTTCCTAACATGAATTCTGTGTAGGTTTGTTTGCGATTGAATGCTGCAGTAGGTTTTCATCCAGCCAAAAGCTGTTGTCAGCAGTACCGTTTTCGTTCTTTCAATTTCCGTGTTCGTTCAATTCATTCAAAGGGAAAAGGTTATCTCTTGACTGCTTACATACACAATTAGATAATTTTTAGAATTTGAATGTGATGGACTGAAGAAGAAAATTTCTAGCAAACGTTCCTTTTCAACAGTAAAATCATGAAAGTATTCAAAATGTATACAATGCTATCTTTTGTTAGTCCCTGAAACATACACTGATGGATTGTGGCGGAAAAAAAGTGTCATGAATAGATGTAACTTCCATTTAAAAATTATTACGGCACTATTCACATCTGTGGATAGTGTAGTAGTAGGAAAACATTGACTAAATTGATGAGGAACATCTCGCAATATGTGAAATTAAGTCTGACTTCAAAGAGACGAAATTCGAGCTAATATGCAATTTTTTTCCGGGTCGGAATTTATATTGAGCAAATATATTAAATTTTCAATCGGCTTTTTCCGTGCACTAGCATATAAGAATTTAAAATCATATGACTCGCAACAGAGAAAAATGAATTTGTAAACAGTTACTTATGGGCCCATTGCAACATATTCTGTAAATTTGAAATGCTTTTTTTGACAGAGGACGTCAAAGCCAAGTTAGGTCAAATTAAATTAATTTTGACTTTTAAAAATAGAATTCGTTTATTGGAAGAATTTTTTAGACCTTAAGATGTATACTAATTTTAAACATAATATATTTGAGATTGAACTTGTTATAATGGTTTTATCAAGGTTTTTTAAAACATTTACATATTAGATATAATTAAATAAACCTAAAATAAAAAATGTAGTAGAATTAATTTGGGTATGCACTCTCGAAATGATCAGAGAATCAGTGGGACCACGTACCCGTCTGAGGTAACATAAAACTCTTAGAAATGGTAAATGTAGTCCCCACCGGAATAGGATTAGCTATATCGGATTCAAAATAGTGCTTCCGGACAAGTTATAGAATTCCTTCCACGTGAATAACTCTGGTTAATGAAGTAACGGGTAAAAATGAAAGATATTGCTTTCCACAAAATATGGTGCAGTAACTTGCTGCACTAATATTCAGGAATCCAGGTATGACACACGAATTTATTATTCAGTTATATTCAGAGTAACTAACATCTCGTCTGTTAGCGATGGTTTATATTTCACTTCAATAAATTGTCTGCAGCGACTAAAAATACCTTACGTTTGTTCTCAATTATTGGAGCACCATGTCACCACTCACCAAAGTATGAATTACTTGGCAAATTTCTTACTTCGCTTTACGGAATCGTGCGAAATCTGATATCCCTCTCCTGTTTCAACTAACTACAAGTTGAAACGTATTTTTTGAGGTTCTTCCAAACCTTCCGTCCTTCCACCTTACCTTTCCCGTAATTTGACACCTTTCCTACCGATCTGAAGAGCCTGACAGTGCTGACCAGTCTTGAAACCACACGCTGAAGAACCGTGTGAATTATGTTAATACATTTGCTCTACCGAAGTGATATATAGAGTTACTTAAATAAGAGGAGAGTAAAATAATAACGTGAATGAAGGGACGATCATTGTTCAAGTGTCTTAGATCGAGATTTTCTGCTCTTTCACACGGAACGGGATGTGAAAAATGAAATTTTTAATAGAGACCTCAGAGAAAACCGTAATAATATACTCGTAGTTTGGAACAGTAAGATTCGCCATAGAAAATTATTGGAGAAGGGAATGATAGTCGTTGATCAAGAAATAAATGGAACGTAACATTTTTATCCCTGGAAAATCCCGTTTCGTGACTTCTCTGACACCACGATGGACTCATGACCGCTAGGGTCGCGCTTTGGAGAGCCGCAGTAGTTTTAAGGGTACAATGGCGCTGGGACCATAGGTTTTCAAGGCTGTATTTTATTACGCAAAGCTACGACCGGGAGAAATTGAAGAGCACTAGCACTTCCCTCCCTCTAATCTCTCTCTGACTATCCTTCTCCATCTACCTCCAGAAACCCCGAACAAGCGCAACAAAGCAGCAGATCTTTTGTTCAAAACTATACACTATGGGTCCTTGAGAGAAACGGAAGCCACCGAAAGAAATTGTCTTCAGAAAAAAAAGTATTCTGTGTTTGTGTGCCCAGGGTTCGGCGGACGCCGTGGGTGTCGTAAACGAAGTGACCGAGCAAATACCGAGGTCGTTGTGCTCGCCTCTAGTCAGGGTCGCGTTTTTTCCCCACTTTTACGGCGTCCTCTCTTTGTTTACACCTGTTACTTGTTTCCGCACACGCGCAAGAAGCCTCGCAAAGAAATCTCAGCCCCCAACACTGACCCTGCGACGGGAGAAATTTTTTTTTTGAGAGACCAAACCTGAGTTGCACTTGTATTCCCCCAAATATATTTCTTTTTCCCTGCAACACAACTGCAGCAGTTTAGCGATAAGACGAAGTTTGTAGTTCTGGGAGAATGAGAAAAGATACAAGTAGTGAGTAAGAGAAGTAGAAAATATGAAGAGCTGTGAGAAAGAAGACCCTTAAAGATAGAAGGAAGGAAATTAACTAAGTCAGGAAGATCCACTGTTGGAATAACAGATGTTTCGTACTCTTCCACAGTTTTTTTTATTGTACATCGCGTTTCGCCGTTCTACGGCTTCATTGTACCTAATGATGCCGTAGAACGGTGAAACGCGCTGTACGATGAAATAAAAAATGTGGAAAAGTACGAAACATCTGTTATTCCGACCGTGGATATTCATAACGTCCACCAATTGAAGCCCGGTATCGTCAATTTTATAAGTCAGGAACATACCTAGTACCTGGGCGACACTCTACCTTTACTCATCTCTACATTTCACTGGTTATGCAGAATACGTGAATGCAGTAACACCTTTTTTCATCGCTTTAAGGAGCCGCATCGCAGAGTGGCAAAAAAATGTGACGCCAAAGTCATGGATACGTGTCATTTCGCCTCCTTCATTCCTGGAATATTGACAGGTTTTCGGGAGAATAACAAGTCGCCTCGACCGGTGAAAGTGTTAATGAAGAAATTTTATTCCGTCACGAGAAGATTCGATGAATTTGTTCTGGAAAAATTTCCAGAAGGAATTAAGTGTGACAGGTTAATCGAGGAGCAAGAATAGAAGCCGTGGATCCGAGTGTGTTGGCTCCTCAAGTTATTAATGAAAGACATCTGGGATCTCGCCACGTCTATAGCCATTCAGTGGATGCAAAGCGCTTGCCTAATTGGGCGAAAGTCTTTAACTCAGCACCGGAAGCAGATGAGCACACTCAGTGATCTCTCCTCCTCCCGGGTTGGAGCCTGGGACCTCGGTGAGAGAAATTATTATGATGCGAATTAATGACTTTGAGTGACCCGAATGAGTACGCTCATAGCCACGAATCATGTAGTACGTGAAATAGAGGGAAACTACAACGTGATCCAGCTACTTTCGTTTGGTACCAATGCAATTTTGCATGGAAACTTGAATAGCAGACGAGACCCGAATGAATTTCATTTCAGGAGCACTAGGATCGGGAAAGAGAATGCATGAAGTTCGATTAAGAAAGTTTACTATGGTATAAGAGGGAGTATTAGTGAAAACGGGCACAGAAAAGTCACTTGTGTAAAAAATTGAATGTAAATTCATATTAGTTGATAGGAGAATATATGTAATTAAGTTATTGTATGTGGGTTCCAAAAAGTATCAGTTTGAACATGGGGACACGCTAAGAACTTGTGCAATTAAAGGATGTGCCGCGTTATGCCTGTTAAATCACCGTTCTCTTTCTAAATTTACCGTTGAACAGTACCTCTTTGGCAGTAAAATTTTCATGATTACACAAATTTTAAGCGATGGGGATATTTTGTACTCGTAGCAATGAACTAATTTATTTTATTATCCAATTGCCCATCACGGTGGCACAATATAACAAGTCATAAGAAAGAGGACGAAACACTTCCATGGCCTAGGTGGAGGATGAAAGATCTAAATAGCCGGGATTCGAACCCGCGACCTCGGGATGATTAGGCTGGGACGTTGCACTGCCGCCACCGTGGCCGGAAATATCATTCCATACAAAATTAATGTAAAGTAATAAATGTACTGTAAAAAATACGAATTAATTCGCTCCCTGATGTGGTTCATTTTCAGAGATATCCTTTTTTCTGTTTTCGATAAAATTCATCTGGTGATGATCGAAAACATACGTTATCATTTTACTCCTACTATTTACTCGCCTCGTTAACATCAGCTACGAGTGATCGGGAACGGTTTTCGATAGATATTGGAGCTTCGAATTTTATTTTCCAGGAACAGGAACGCAGAAGAGTTTATTTATTAAATGGGTCTACGGATTAGTGTAACGGTGTTCACCACCACCACGAATGAATAACATCAAGATCTCGTCGGCGCATGAGCATGACGTCGTGTGAATAGCGAGGACGTCACACCACGTAACTCACGCTTTTGAAACTCAGTCATGGCTCCCGGGACAATAATAGCGAAGGGCACTCGACTCGGGCCCCCCCCCCCTCCCCGCTTACCTTTCCGAATATTTTTTTCAGTCGACGCTAAACGCATGAAATCACTCCGCGGCGGTGACGTTTTTACGGCTTCCCTTCGGCGGCGGAAGATGATCCTGTCGAGGATAGAGACTCTGCTTGTGCGACACCCGCTTGTAAACCTTGGACCGGGGGCGTGAACCAGGAACTGTACCCTTGGACGGAGGCATAGTAGCTCCTTGAGGTCATTGGAATCCTTAAAAATCCTCAAGGTTGACTCCCATCTCTTTTTAAGTTGGAGGCGACAATGCGGTTGAAATGACTGCGTTGCTGGCCCCGGTGGATGTCCCGAGGGACCCGTTCCTCTTTCGGTCTAGGTGGTGTGTCGTGTGCGCTTAGGCCGTTACTCCCCCCCCGAGTCAAAGGACTTGGAGATTTCTTTTTTAGAGGGTGCTCTTTGAGTTTTTTGACTAGAACGTTCGTGAAAAAAAAACCAAGCCACTCACGAGTTCGTTCTAGTGCATGGGCGATTTTTAGCTCACGGGATTCGCTTCCCGAAGAGCGGGAAAAGTGGCAGGTGCAAGGCGCCTCCCAGGTGTACAGTTTTTGCTCTTAAGTCTGCTTGCTGCTGGCGGTTAATCGATCTGTCTTTTTGTTGAAAAGTCTACTCTTCCCTCTTTGGAGAAAGAGGTTGTGGACTCTGAGAGGCTTAAAAACAGAGATGGGAGGACATGGTTGCTCAAAATTCGCCAACTCCGCCACTAAAGTCATGTTAAACCGCGGCGAAGGAGCAGAAATGGTCACAGAATTACTGTAAAAATCTGAGATGGAAACCTCTGAAAACGTGAAGGCCACTTTAGTTGGCTCAAACTATCTATGTTATGTGTGGGTGATTTAATTTCATATTATGTGTGTCGTGTTTCGCGATTTTATTTTCCACTTGAAAGTTTTAATACAAGTCCTTCCGCTTTTCGGCAGGGGAGGGACCAATGAAGAAAAAGGAATGAATGATGTTCTAACAGACGTAAAGGATTTTTTAATTTTTTTTCGCAAGCTTTAAGAACGCAGCGCAAATATTGGGAATCAATAGCAAAAATCCACGTGCTAATTAATCTTTGTTGACCCCCTCGGGTTCTTTTTCCTGGAGGCTAGTAATCCAATTCCATCTTTACCTCACGTCCCAATGGTATACGGCGAAAATTTAATTTCGGATATATATACACGAAACGTACAATTCCCCAACATATTTTTTAAAATTCAGAAGCTGTAACCTTTCAAACGTTGTCAACACTAATAAACATGCGCTAAGGTGCTATTCCGTGCACATGTTTATTATGAGCTTTAAAAATTTTTAAAGGTTGAAAAAACACAACTTTTTCCACACAAATATTTATTATACGACCAGTTTCATTGCAGAATTAACTTCATCTGACCTGATGATGTTACATTTGTAACAATACTGGTCGTGTAATAAATATTTATGTGGGAAGGCAGTGTTATTTTGGCCTTTTAAAATCATGGATCTTCCTCAAATTGAGGCGGAAATAGTCTCGTTTATCGTGAGCTATTTTTCATGACTATTTTAAAAAGAGGTAAATTTATTCAACACACTATAAGTCCTCTATAAGGGCCAGTGATGCATACTTGAAGTCGCATTACTTATTTGCTCTTCAATGCTCCGCTGTCCCTCTGTGGCAATCCATTCAGTAACACTTTCTGGCATCTAGAGCAGGGATGGCGACCCTTTTGGTAATTGAATGCTGAAGCTTATAGAATGATGAGTTGACTCTTGACTCACGTGCAAAACCCTCGAGTGAGGTAAATATATCTATTGTTTTAGCCTATCAGAGTCTATAATAACAACAATTTTAAATGGTGTTCACAATTATTTGCTTTGAATTTTAAATATTTTATTAGAGTGCGTAATAAAGGTGATGTGATGAATGAAATAGCAGATAAAATCTCTAAATCAGTCTTAAATTACATTTTTGTGCGCTGTGGAATAATATGAAATGGTGATAAAATTTTAATTTATGTGTATCAAAAGGGGAAAAGTGAGAGAATTAAAGAATCATTATTAAGAACATTACTCGTAAAATGCATAACTCAGATCATGTATCAGTAGTTTCTATCGATCCCTTGATATAAAATCCCCGTGGTATTGCCCACACAGTCCCGTCCAAGCTTCTCGTGCCAAAATAATTACCCCGCGTGCCACTTTGAGCACGCGTGCCACGAGTTTTCCACCCCCGACCTAGTGTCTCCCTTTGATGTGATTTAATCTCCTGTTTATACATCTTATTCCCTCCTTTCTAGAACACAAAAGAGTGTCAAATACCAGTCCATCCTTTGAGGTTATATCGAATTCCATTAAGTTTTTCCGAGAAAATATCGGCTACCTTCACGTTGGGTATCCAGAAATTGATATACCTATGTAGTCTGTATTGACCTTAGAAAAATGATCAATGAGCACCGATGGAAAGCACCGTTTTGCTGGCGTGGTTCCTTTTTTTTGATCGTAAATCTCTCATTTCTGAATACCAAAGCAAGAAGTATTCCGAAGAGTCAATTAAATAGATTGTTGAGACCTACAATAAGAGGGAAAGTTATAGGGCAATTATTAAAGGATGGAAGAATGTGTTGGAGGGGAAAGGGGATAGGTATTTCAGATAGAATGATAAGGGATAGAATGTAATCAGAGTTAAAGAGGGATTTAAGTTAAAGCTATTTCTGGTTCTCGAGTTCACTAAAAACCTAAAGCCTAAACCTAAACAGGAAAAATAAACCGGAAGATCACCTTGCATCATCCATCATGAATTATTTTTTTTTAATTTTGCAGATCAGTACACATTAGTATTTTAAAGTTGCATTATTTTTTATGGCTAATGAGTTCCCTCGGGTTGTGAAGCACCCATTCACCAAATAATGAGTCGAAGGAACAAATAGAAGGAATCAGAGGCGATCCTGTTTCAAGGCTGGGAGAAAAATTTGGGCGCCTTCACTCCCATTATGTAGACTTTTCCTGCGTACTGCCATTGATAACTCGATAAAAGGTGAATCAGAGAATCTTCTGTTTTCACTTGTATGTACCGCTCCGTTACGATATGATACGGCGTTTGGCTCGGTATATAATGAAATCCTGAACCTCTTACCACCCTTGCAACTCATGAGATGGTACTAGCGTTTCGGTGTATTAATTCAGTGTTGATCGCGGGAACCTAGAGTGAAATCAACTTCTAGGAGTAGAGAGTTGATTTTTTCTTTTATTTTTCTTTTATTCTTTATTTATTAATTTAAAATTTTAGTCTCGTTTTCCTCATTTTTTCAAAATCAAGTACACTTTACGTCAATTGCGTTTCGTCTTTCTGATAAGATATCACGCCCCCGGACCTAATGGTGTCCATCGTTAAAGGTAGATATGCCAATAGCCCTTTCTTAACCTGCCATTCACTCTCTCCTGGCGGATTGATAGAACGTATCCTAATTACCCGAGGTCATGTAATAGATGTGTCTACCCTGACGGTAACTCATCCCATTACGAAAAATAGTTTAGAAATTTTCGATCGATTGATTAAAACAGTGCTCGATATTTTCAGGGGAAGGAAGAGTTTTCCGCCTCTGTTTATTAGCCTCCCTGACGGGTTTCTATTTTTACATACAGTTGCTACTCAGTTTCCGTCCCGGTCCAACAAATGAGAAAAGAGGGGAGGGGTGGGGGAGCAAGAATTTGCATTTTTAGCGGTTCGGACGTAGTCACCAAATAATAACCTTCCTTATCTCCATTCACACCTCATCATTTTTCCTTTTGTTTTTTTTTTCTTCCGCACCGGTGGTTTTTAAGCACCTCCGCACCGTTCGCACTATATATATAAAAAAACGTCGGTTCGCGCATCCCCCTCCACGACTCGGGGCGCAATAAAACAGCACGCGTGTTTTTTTCTTTTTCTTCCCTCAGGAGGGTCGGGGAGGGGGTGGATGCCGGTGACGGAGACCATTGAATCGTTCCCGATGA
>WURS02082855.1:0-10153 GCA_011762765.2 Rhinocypha anisoptera
CCCCCACCCTAACACCCCCGAAGGAGGCTATCGCTCCTGCCCTCCCAACCTCCCACCTCCCAGAATTCTCCTCTGCGGCACGCATGATAGTACACAAACGACATTAAGTACTGCGGTCACCAGTAAAACTCGCCAAATATAACGTGATACTTCTCAAAAACCTCCGTTCGACGGTAGGTTGATTACCTTTCGTCTTTGACCTCTTGTCGACGAATGACAAGAGGGCAATCTTAATCCGACCCCCCTACGCTCCGACGTCATTCGTCTTCCACGTGCGATGGATTTCTTATTATGATTCGTTTCTGGGGCGACCGGACCTCGGAAGGCCCGTTATTTCCAACGCTGTGCAAGAAAGTGTGGAACAATATTTACGAGACGGCGGATGATAATGTCTTGACCTGTATCAACGCTTCCCTCTCTCTCGCGGGAGCTGGTGACCTCTGGTCAAAGGTTTTACCCGCAATCTGGATCGAACTGAAATGCGCGCCAAAAGTTCGCCATGAGGCGGTTGTTGATTAACAAAAGAGAGTGCGAATGAGTAAACACAAAACAAAGCACGACTCACGGGCGATTAAAAATTCCTGCGCTCATTGTTGTCGTGTGATGATGCTGCGATTAAAATATCATTTTCCCTTTTTCTTATTTTTTTTTGTATATATTTCGTGATATTACTTCCTTCCGTGATTTCTGTTCGTGACTGTAAGTGGGGGGGGGGCGTGTGTTTTTTCACGTTCGCGTGACGGACGTAAAGGTCCCCCCCTCGATCACGTACACATATCCTAATCTCGCGTGACGCCCTCCCGTGCGCCTACTTTTCAAGTTTTGAAAAAAGAAAAAATCTTTTTTTTTCGTATCTTTTTTGTCTCGATTTAAAAATATATGTATTTTCCGTACCGGTTAACCACCATCGTTTAAGATAAGGAAAAAAAATGAAACCAGAATGAATTCTTTTGAAGAACATAATTGGTGTAGAAGGAGAATCGGTGTGTTCTATAACCTCGAGTTTTAAATAAGTATATATATATATATATATATATATATATATATTTTTTTTTTATGTTCATGAGAAAACTCATTCGTGCACAATATATAGCACAGCCACAGGGTGGCGACGAAACACATAGAAAAGAAAAATAAATAACACTCACGAGTAACTAGGTCCAATAATTTATATTGGACGTCCCATCTTCTTCCAGGCGGAGGTGAAAAGGATCTGACGGAAAGGGATCTTGGGAAGGGAGTAGTGGAAGGGCAGAGAGAGGAGAGGAGATGGGGGAGGGGGGAAGAGGGGAGGGGGAGGGGAGAGAGGTTGGGGTGGGAGTTAGAGAAAGGGAGAGGGGAGGGGGAAGGGGAGAGAGGTTGGGGTGGGAGTTAGAGAAAGGAAGTCCATCTAGTGGGATTTATTAATACCTGGTGGGAAATTACTGTGATAGATGTATATGCATGCCTGCTCTAATGTTCTCAGTTGAAGGGGCGTGGCAGAGGGAGGGAGAGAGGCAAGAATGCCAACTCTATAACATTTATCGAAGTTTTGTTGGTGTGTAGAGGCGTGGACGGAGACGGGGAGAGAGGCGGATAGAGAGGAAGGGTTGTTGCAGGAAGATCGATGGCCATTCATTCGGATGCTGAGGGGTGTGGTAGAAAGTCCTATGTAGAATGCAGGGCATAACTGACAGAGGAGAATATATATAATGTTATGGGTGGTGCAAGTAGGGGAGGGTATTGAAGGAAGAGGGAAGGCAAGGAATTTGTTGGGGAGTGGATAGGACATGAGGATTGGGCATGTTTTGCATCTCGGACGCTTGCAAGGAGAGGGTAGAGAAAAGGATGAGTTACATGGTTTAGAGAGGGGTTTTGTGGTTTTAAGGATGCTGGAGAGATTGGGAGGACGTCGGAAAGTAAGGGAGGGGCATTTTGGAAAGACTTTGGTGGTAGTGAGATTGTCGGAAAGGAGGTCTATAAGGATTGATTTGAGGGACTGGACGCCGGGGAAGTATGTGGTATAGAGGGATAAGATTTTTTATTGTTTTAAATGTGCAGTTAAGGAGAATAGGGTTTTATAGGGATTTTATTGTGGAGGAGAGTCTCGGGGTAGCCCCTTCGAAGAAATGAAAGGTGCAAATTGGAAAGGAATTTTTCTAGTGAGTCTGGGTTATTATAAATACGGTGGCCTCGAATGGAAAGGGAGCAGGGAAGGGATTTTTTTGGCAAGGACGGCAGTTATTGTAATGCAGATATTTTTGCTTTTTAGGAGGCTTGATAAGAACGGAAGTTTGTAATTTATTTTGGGAGAAGGATATATTGACATCAAAAAAGTTAATTGAGTTAAGGAGATAGTGGATGCAAAGGAGACGGAGGAGGAAGAATTAAGGGAGGAAACGAAGGAGTTAAATGAATCTATTTCATGGGGCCGAATAAGGAGAATGTCATCGATATATCGAAACCACAGTAGGAGTTTGAGGGGATAGGAGGAAATAAATGACTCTTCGAAGAGACCGAGGACCAGATTGGTGTAGGAGAGACTGAATCTGCACAGCACGGCGCAGCCCCTCGTTTACAGATAGAAACCCAGTCAACAAAGTCATGTGCTGAGAATATGCTGAGCATATTCTCTCAGCACATTGTAATATGTTGAACATATTCCAGAAACACGTGCTCAGAATATGAAAAATGGCTCCTTATCACTACTCAGTACTTGTGCTGGGAACATGTTCCCAGCACATGGTCAACATGTGCTGGGAAGGGGCTCAGGGCAAATGTGCTATATTCTTTCCCTTAGCATATGCTGAGAAGGTTCTCAGAGTATATGTTCGGCATTATTTCCTCAGCATATGATTGGAAAGTTCTTACAGCATATGTTCAGCATTAGTTACTTATCATATGCTTTGAATATGCTAGCAGCATAAGGTCTAGTCTAGTACTACTAGTCCCCTCGGCATTCGTCGAGAATGGTCTCAAAGCTCTTCATAACTCAGCACAAGTTTACCACCACTAATACACCCCCAATGCTTCAATCACATTATCAATTACTTCGATTTACCAATTCATTTACTGATATTACATTAATAAAGCTTTTTTAACTTAAAGGGAACCGGATATATTGAAACCGAGATAATGTATAATCTTTTTCATTTTCGTAAATATATAGGACCTTTAATTCATTATTTTGTTAAACAGAATAGGGTTCCTTCAATTTTTTTCACAAAAGTGCAAAACTTTATATTAAAGTTTACCACCTATTATTAGTCTTGCTCAGCTACAAATAATAAAATATCTCTTTCAATAGGTCAGCAGGCCAGAAAATAAATTTCAAATATACCTTATTTGGAATGTATTTTTATTGATTTGTTGAATATACCATTTATTTATCTCATCCATTTTTTAAACTTCCATGGAGGATTTAATTTTTGGCTATTTTGGAGGCAGACGCTTGTTGGCCACCACCAGCCACCTACTTGCCCTGGTCTTAATTTCTTCCTTGGAAATTATATCCTCGGATACGTTACTAATGGCATCTGTAACAAAAAGGAAAGCTTTGATAAAATTGTAAACTAGGCAAGTGTGAAAGTGCTCCATTATTCAATTATTAAACAATACAAATGCAATAAATACTACATTCACCCAAGAATTGAATGCCAAACATAAATAAGTTTTAATGTGTTAATTTGTTAGTTAGTTACTTCATTTGTTTCTCATTTTTGTCTGAACATTTTATCTAAAGCATTTCAACATATAGTTTGAGATTGTTCTTCCAGAACACTTAAGTATTATAATACCCAAATTAAATCCTAAATCCCCAACACTCACAGCAATAAAATCTTTTGGTGTTGATGGATGCATGATAATGCATATAACTATATCAAAACTGATTTTAAAACTTCACTCTTTTTTCGTCATTTCACTGACCTATCTCCCGTTATACCCTTGGTAGAGGAGGCATAAACGCTAAAAATTATAGTTCACGATCAAGATATAAAATATCAAGGTACTTACAGATGTTAATGTGAAGGCTACCAGATATAAACAATGGCTGGGTGCTCTCCTCCCTCAAACCACCACTTGCAGCAGTAGGAGTTAACTTATATCTTCCTCACCAACTCTTAGACACAAGACGCCAAGACTCGATGAACACCAGAGTAGAACAACTTCCCCAGACTTTTTGTAGCGGACTGACGGCATTGGCTATATAGTTATAGAGCCAGGGTACGACCCCCGAGATACTCTGTAGTTTTTTGGATCAGTCTGTTCTCCTTTTTTGAAAATTGGAACAATGTATGTTGCCATCCAGTCATTGGGTAAGACCTTATTATTCATCGAAACATTGTGTAAATGTCTCAAATATGGTTCTATGGCATAATCACCCATTTTTAGGATATCAATTGAAATGTTATCCAGGCCCACCGACTTATTTTTCCTCATCTTCCTTATTTTCTAAAAAAGCAAATATCCGACACGTTGACTGGAAAAGAGTCAAATTGTAATGAAGTCTCTGGTACATTGCGGTTTAAATTACTCTCTAATAGTCCCACATTGTTGGAGATAATTACCTTCGTCGCATTTTTAACTCGGCCCTCAATTACGCTAGCGAATCACTCGTTGAATGCATTGGCTATGCTTACATTGTCAGTAAATAAATCTCCGTCGGTGCCTTTTAACATCACTACGTGTTCTCTATTCTCCTTCCGCGGTTTTTGTTGAATTTATTGGCACTATCTTTCGTAATCAAAGTTAATAAATATTTTTCCTTTGTTTTTCTCTTTTCATTGTTTAATTTCCAAACTAGTTCTCTATATCTTTGCACCTTTCCCAAACCTAAATTCCTTTTTGCCTTTCGTACTGTTTTTTTTACGTTCTTATAGATCTATTGTAGTATTCAGGATCGGTGTTCTCTTTTACAATTTTCTGTGGGACAAAACTCTCTTGTCCTTGACACACTATATCCTTAAAAGATATCCATATTTCTTCTATGCTCCTTCCACGCCTGGCCCAGTCTGCGAACCAGTCCCTAAAAAATATCTGGCATTAAATAATTAATATATCTGGAATTATAACTCCAGTTAATGCTGTGTCACCTACACCAGCCGCAGATATTGACAAGGTTGACGAAGAGAGAGATATCTGTGAGCCAGAGTCCGAAGACTCCGAACTGGTTATGAATGCAAACCCATGTGAAAGCGAAGACACGAGCTATTAACGTAGATTGTTACCTATTATATGCTGCATAAAATTTTATTGAGCATACATGATATTATTTTGACAGTACTGCTGTGTTGTTAAAACCATAAAAAATGAAATAAAAAAATAATGTGACAATTACACGCTAGCAGAAAATCAATTAACAATTTAAAAAATCAAGAATTTCATAATACTTTTGAGTCGATTAAGCAGAAATCGGACCTTTAAAAATTGAAAAAAGCCTTATGTTTTTTAAATTAAGAGGAAATAGGCATTTTACCATCGTTATTAATTATTTAACTAAGTATTAATGCATTGATATGTTTAAAATTTAAAAAAATAAATTAATAATAAGCAAATGATGCGATTAATCTATATTTTTCTCGAGTCTTAATCTGAAATCAGAAAGATACAGCAATTCCACATAAAAAATAATAACTTTATTAACACGACCAGGTTTCGCTGTAACACAGTATCATCATCACCTGATGATGCTGTGTTTATGGTGTTAATAAAGTTATTATTTTTTATGTGGAATTGCTGTGTCTTTCTAAACCTCCATCATGAGAGAATTCCACCAAGTAAAGCCTGAAACCATCTCTTATATCTGAAATCACACCTTAAAAAATTGAAAAAGTCCTTTTGTTATTAAAATTAACAGCAGTAAAACATGTTTTCATCATTTTCTATCACTAAGAAACATAATAATGCATGAGTTTATGAAAAAAATACCTCAAAAAAAAGAATAATATACTGAAAATGAAGTGTTTTTGAGAAACTTCGACACTTTTCTTTTAAATTTGCACAAAATCACGAATGTTTGCCATTTCTTGCATTATTAGCATCCTCTAAAACCTATATATATATAGCCATTGCATAATTTAATTTTTTACCACATTTTTCTGTTAATTTGCATAAATATTCGCGAATCTGTTCGTATTCTCAATTTTTTGCATGCTGATTCTTTTTCAGCGTGTCAAAAAATCTATATGGACCTGTTTTCGATTGGATTTGATAATTCACTTGCGAATGCCCCTTTTTTTCGTGACTTGGTCCTTCTGTGCGGTGGTAGCTCTCTCTTGCTGTTGGTAATGCTCCACAGTGGAGCATTACCAACATAAATTGGGGCACAAGAGATTGCTCCTCTCTCTCGCCTAGCTAGTGATTGCTCCTCTCTGTCGCCTGACCGCAGGTTGCTCCATACTCCGCCAAAGCAACGACATATTGTTTCTGCACCGTCATCATCAGATGATTCACCACCATCATTATTCCGTTGCTCTATTAGTTCATCTTCGGACATTACACCGCACACAGTAATATCTTCATCTACCGTTACATAATCGTTAAATGTGCAGCAAGTGTTCAGTAGGATCGACACAACCTTCCAACTCTCAGGCACCACATCAATATCCGTGAATTCTTTGTCCAAAACTTCTGTTGCATTTTTCTTGAATCCTGCATGCACAAAACATTAATGTATTATTTCAGGCATAATTTTATTCCACGAAGCTGCTAACCCATGGATTGGTTCTAGGACATTCCAATTTAGCTTTTTTTCTGCAATCGCCAATTTCCGCATTAATGAACTGATGACCATTGATCAAAAGTGGTGTTTTAGCACACGAATGATGCCTTGATCTAGTGGTTGTAACACACTCATGCAATTGGGAGGAAAGAACACTAGTTCAACATTCGTCATTTTAAAGTTTGGGTGAGCTGGACAGCAATCCACAAACAACACAACCCTTCTATTTCTTCCTCCAATTCTGGCATCAAAAGCCCAAAGCCACTTTAAAAAAAGTTGGGATGTCATCCATGCTTTTTTGTTGGACTCGTAAGTGCATGGAATACTTGGCTGGCCGAAGAATGATCGTGGGCGTGCTGACTTACCAATGACTAATGGCTTCATTTTGTCAGTTCCATCCATGTTTGTGCAGAGGAGAACTGTTTTTCTTTCCTTGTCTCGGTGCACGTGTTCGCGGAAAGAGTAAGAAAACTGCCCATCGACGCGGAGTCGTCGCCACAATTCGCGCCGCTCCAACGCTCCCTCTTCCCCCCACTCCCTCCTCTCCCTCTCTCACCTCCCCTTCCTGTATCAAACAGTTCCTCAACCTTTCAACTCCCGCGATTGCGACGCCGCTGAACCTTAAAAACAAACGACGGGTGATTGTCTGACGGGTTGTCCGGGGAAATGAAAGATTCTCGAAAGGGAAACACGACAGTCCCACTGGTGGGATATCCCACGGCGAGGATATTTGGGAATTCACAGCGAAGTGGACCCTAAATACTAGTCGATCGGTATTTCCGTGAATAGTAATTGTCCCCACAGGTGAGTTACTCATGCGTGAAAATACGTAGATCATTTAGAATGGGAAGCGCTCCCGTTTGGACCTTCCATATTGCGACGGTATTTCTAGTTGTTTTCATGTTTGTAGTGAGAAGTCTAACATTATCCCGCATGATGGGAATGATGCTTCCGTTTTGTTTTCATGCGGGTTGCTTCATTCTCACGTGTCTCTTAACATTTGTATTTGGGAGTGCATGTGAATGTTTGGTGGTGGCTCACCCCCTGCCACACGCCCTTGGGGCGGCTTGCAGGATATTGCGTAGAAGTAATCTTCAAGCATATGGCCCGACGTATTCTTGCAAGGGAACAGGGTTGTCGCCAGAGTAACTGCTCACGGTGACGACAGACGGGACGGATTGGCAGTTTATGTATATATGTGTTACCAAGGTCGAGTCTGGAAATATATTTGAGAAAATCGAAAGGGAGCGTTTCAGGCGTGACTTATGGAATTTACTCATCATGAAAAAGGACAATTTTTTAGACCTTTTTAATTATAATAATTTTCTAGCTCAAAGAGTTCTATTAATGCCGCCGTTTCCCACACGGGCGTGATAACATCGAGCTATGGCATGTTTAGTTTAAAAATATGCCTTCAGGTAAATCATATGCATTAAAAAAATCAATTCCTGCCGCAAGGATTGCCGATAACGCCCCCTGTCTGACGTCACAAAACCAACGATCACTTTTTCCCAGCGAGGGCGCCTCTAGTACTTCTCGAAGGCTGACGGATCACGGATCGCAATACGTGAAAATACGATCGGAAGGGAAATAGCGCGACGACATGAAGACGATCCGGAGTTAATCTGATAAGCAAAAATCATCATTCTTGAAAACGACCCAATTTGTGTTGAAAATGCCACTGCAGGTCGCACACGGCACATGTGTGGCGGTACAAAGTCCTCGTATTGGAAGTCTTAGTTATAATGTTTCCCCAATTACTTGATTTCCAGACAGTTTCGAAATTCACATATTTCTTCGTCTCTCCACATTTCCACTTTATTCAGCGCGTCGTTTCAATACTCTGGCTGAATTCACTTTTCTACCACACACACCTGAAGTGGTTCCTCCATCGACACCTATATTTAGTTGCTTTATTAGTCAACTTAAATTATTTCAACTCATCATTATTATCAAATTCCTTATCTTAAATCAACGTGAAAACACATTTCTGTGGAGATAATCAGCGGAACTTACTTTTATTAACTGTCCAAGCTTCGAACTCATTGGCCAGGTTATAATGGAGCAATCAAATTTTATAAAATTGTATCAGTAAGCGTATTTATTTCTATCAGATTCTTTTATTCAGATATATATTTCTTTGTTCATGCATAGATAGTTACACACTTGTTCAAAATGGTTACAACGATGAAGCCGACACGGGGTCACCCTATCTTCTATGAATCATTTCACTTCACGAAATACGGCAGAAGGTTCTGGAGTCAGTCAATCGAGCTGGAATTAACCACCCGTGAATAATGTATGCTGTGAGACATACGATTATTGGAGGTGAATAACATCACAGCTCCTTGGAAAGGCCAAGATCTAGCCTTGAAAAGGACACGGAATAATATAAATCACGCTTCACGGGCCGATGGTCGAAATCATCTCATTTATTAGTCACAGCTTTTACTTTTCGCCGTGAGGTTTATGGTGCTTCATTTCCAAAAATCAAGAACTCACCCTTCATAATATAATTTTATTTCGAGCAGAATAAATAGCACCTGCTTCTTGAGTGCACGAAGGCCAACAAGAAAGTATGTTAATTATCATTTACGCATGATATGCCATTATGAATTAAACCGAGTGCGAAGCAACTGGTGATTTTTATTTTTTTTTAGTGGAACAATCTCAACGATTATACTAAGACGGCATGCAGTATTCATTCAAGTGTGCTGCTATATTTAATCTCCATATAAAAACGCCATTATACTAAATGTTACCCTATAAAACTTTCCTTCATAGCTTATTCAATTTTGTAAGTTATTGTCTCAGGCGTAACCTTTAACCTTTTGGAATTTGCTCAGCATATTGGAGCAAGAGAAACACACATTGTAATTCCACACAATTTTATTTTAAACACGACCTAGGTTTCGACAGGGCTGTCATCATCAGGTGAACTTTACAGAAGAGCACTCCTTTAAATACTCATCCAAATAGGGGGGCGGGGGTTTCTGGAAGCGGGAAGGGTTGCGGGAAGAAGGTTGAGAATGGATAGAAAGGCAAAAAGGAGGGGGGGAGGGGAGGTACAATTATAAGCGTCACCATGTAGGCTGTCCGCGGTCGTTAACAATGGTTCGGGGGTTAGGCCGGTCATGGGGAGGGGGGCAACTTGGGTGAAAGAGTAGCATGTAAAGGAGGGGGGAGTGGGAAGAGTTAAAAAGCACAAAAGTTCGTTAACAATTTTGTCTTTCAATCTCACACTTTTTAAAATCTCCAACTGTTTCAACGCATTAAGTCTTTCACTATTTTCAATGTGGAGAATCTCTGGTTCAAAGTCACTATGGTGGTCATTTTCAATGGAGAAAAAACCCATTTTCGGTGGAAGTCATCTTGTTTAAAAAAAAAAACACTCTGGGCCAGTAACGAATCGGGTGGGATGGATTTTGAAAAGTGTGTATGTGAAAAACTGGG
>WURS02082866.1:0-10153 GCA_011762765.2 Rhinocypha anisoptera
GACTTTTTCCTGTTCCCAAAACTGAAGAGACCCATGAAAGGACGACGCTACGCCACTATTGAAGCGATAAAGACGGCGTCGAAGGAGAAGCTGAACAAGATCACAAAAAATGATTTTTTAAAGTGCTTCGAGGGTTGGGAAAAACGTTGGCATAAATGTATTATATTCGAGGGAAATTTCTTTGAAGGGGACAAAATAGATATTAATGAATAAATAAATACATTTTGAAAAAACACAAAATTTGCGATACTTTTTAAACAGACTCGTATAGCGTTAGAGTTTTATTTTCTTGACTTTTTCACAACCCCTAGCTACTCTAATCAAATAAATGAGGACAGTTTGCACCACATAAAAGCAAACTGTCCTCATTTATTTACCTATGGATCGCTTCCACCATAGCGCACCTGATTCTATTGCATTTATACCTAGCTACTCTCTTACTTTCCAAAGTTTTCAAGTTCAAGCCATTGTTTCAAGTCTGGTCAGCGCCGAAATTATGCTCTTCAGATCAGGATAAAGGATATACAAGTATGGGAATGGAAGGGTAAGGAAGTTTAGGCTCATAAAAGCCTCTAAAAATATTTTAATATTCCAACTTTATATTACCATAAATATCGTATTATGTGCAAATATGTATTATTATTGTATCCCACCTCTAACCATCTTTTTCCAGTAAACTATTACTTTTAAGAGATTCAACCGGAGCAGAGAAACGGAACTGATAATCCTAATTACGCCTTAATAAGGATGTTTATCTACCTCTTATTTTCTGCAACAAGGTCTCCCAATGCGATGGATAAAATGAATGAGAATCTTTTTTCGCCTGTGATATATACATGACACACTTTAAGACACCACTAGGGTTTGTCTCAACCCAGGTGTCACGTAAAGTGATTATGATTCAAAATACCGCACACAGTTGATAATCTATCCCTTATGCTATTCAAGTATAGCATCAACTCTACTGTATCCGTTTGTTTTTTAAATGGTTACTTGCTTTTTTTCCCCAAAAGGAGTACCAATCTTGAGGAAATTAACGATTATTTTCATTTGAATAGAGACTACAGTCAATTATCAAATACGGCACTTACAAATGTACCCGGGCTGTCGTCCTAATGAACTATTTATACTTACCATGGCAGCTATTTCTTCCAGTCCTGTCTGAGGGCAGTCCATGTTGTCAACACAGATTTTGTGGATGTAATAGGTTGTTTCCCGAAAATAGCTGATTTCTCTGAAAACGTCATCGAGTTTATAATCGTGAACTTCTCCCAGCAGCCTGAAAAATGAAGTCAATAACTTGAGTCAAGCGATCACTCCTACGATTTATTCATCACGGAATGCAACATTGGAATAATTATAATTGTATTACTTGTCAGCAACTCCGAAGACGTTATCCTCATTGTCCTCTTCACAGACAGATACGGCAGGGAAAGAAGTGTTCCATCGTAGGTAATCAGTATCGACAACGAAACTGATCGGATTATTTCGGTAAACATTCCAGGTCTCGGCCAAGAAAAGAGAGCAGTAGTACCACGAGATACCGCAGACCACCAACCAGAACACCCTGTGAAAACGATGACACATTTTTCATCAAACTGTTATTACTTCATTTAACAAAATACTGACCGCAAAAATAATCCAATTAGCAGTACTTATAACTTTGTATGTGACCCCAATTTACTCATTTTATTCTCGAGGGGGAGGGGTTCCTTCCAATTAAGCTCGTGAATAAACATCGCTATCGTTGTCCATTAAACGAGATAATATTTTACCAAACGTTTCCAACACTATTGAGGTAGGATGGAAACTGTTGCATTTAAGCTTTGTATTATTTATTTGCGGAAAATTTAAATAAATGAATATAATCAAGGTATCTATATGAGTTATAGTAAGAGGAGTCAATTGGAAGTGACATAACATGATACGAAAGAAGATAGACGAACATGAAATGTAAAATAGTCCTATAAAAGATAAGAAGGCCTTCACTACAAAAATAGAATGGAAGACCTGGTGAAGAACAATTATATAAGGATGTCTTATGACTTTCTTCCCGGTTCGAAGAGCCTGATTTTAATGATGACCATACTTTAAAAAAACACCATGAACTATACGAAGGAAATGTAGTCGGACCTTCTCATAACTCCGATAACTAGGTAATTGTATCATCTACATAGTATCTGACATATCTTAAAAACAAATTTAACCATCTATATACCGAGCAGCAAGGTACAAATACCAATCTAAGCGATCGTAGTAGGAGTCACTTGATGGAACTCTTTCATGATGATTACAGATAAAACTTTTTTATTTATTTTTTACTTTTTTATTTTGTGTTTCGACACTGAGTGTCGTCTTCTGGCCGAAGATGACACTCAAGTGTCGAAACCGGTCGCGGTTGAAATAATTTTTTTTTGTGGAATGGTAAAATAGGTATATTTTTTGTTTAATCTATAATCAACAAATCAGTATAATCCACAATACTGATAATTTTGATATTGTAGAGATAAATTCAAAATGATGACAATAGGAGTAAAATCAATTTGAAAAATCCTATGGCAAACGATGCCTACATTGAACAAGTAACGGTAGGAACCAAAGAATACAAGGTCGATTTCCTCTACTTAGACATTTCATTGTGAATTTACGGCTTACAATTACTTGTGATAAAACATTTTTTAAAAATTTTTCCGATAACGCCCACCCAAAAACAGATGTGAAACCACAAACTGAATATGCAAAGAGATGTGTGTGTACACGGAGGAGTGCAGCCCGTCCTGAATCGCCTTACCTTTCCGTCCAATGTAGGTTTTCTCTCACGACATATTTGAGTCCATGGATCGAAGTATTAGAGAGGTATTCTTTCAGTGTGGACAAAAGCGTTAACTGGCGTGAGCAACCAGGTTTCGTCATTTCTGAACGTTAATAACCGCACTGCGTCACGCCTGAGGATGTACGTGTTCCCGTTAGACACGAATCAGCAAGAATACGAGGGTCACGGCGTCGTCACGAAGATTATCCCTCGCGAGACGATCGGCCCAGCAGGACACCGTGCAAGGTAAAAGGAAGCTAATTAATCATTCATCACCGAATTTTTCCACCGGGAATGACAAGACCAAGAATAATGGAACATGTCAAGCAGGTAAGCGCGGAATTAATATCTCTGGGCGACGCTCAATCTAGGAAGTTATAAATATTTTAAACGAGAGAACGATCGTCGAAGTAGCCAACGTGTTCTCCTCATCACGCGTGATCGTGCGAGAATCACTTTTATGGTATGAAGTTGATATGGTCTTTCAGATAATACCTTTAATCCCACCGTGGAAAAGCTGGAGCAGCACGAGGAATTTAATATATTTATACCAGCACACGACAGTTCCCTGCCATCAACTTGTATTGTAACTTACAACCTTCCAAATATGTGTGTCATCTACGGTGAATTCTTGATGCATTACCATCACGATAACGTTACATTTTCCTTTTGTTTCAGATCAATTCCAGGCTTCTTATGAGTAAATACTCGTACTTCGGAAATCTTGAACGTAACCAATGTACTCGATCACTTGCGCTTCCACAATCTTTTTACAATGTTTTTACATTCGAAGCCCGATGGGAGACCATATGGGAGAACATTCATCAAGGAGCAGAATATATATCCACGTTTATATCCTAAAATCGAAACCTACTCTGAACAATATAATCTTACAGGGTTTAAAAGTTGAGAATGGAATTCCCTCCGCGATAGTGCAAAAGCCAATCCCACGTTTTCTTGGTCGATTAGGAGCTAGTATTGATGGTGGCCAACGTTATCAGTTCATGGATGACCTATAGAATCTGAGTCAAGGCTTAAAGTGTTAGTTGTAGAGATCAGGGTGGTCGTATGGTGGTCGTACTTACCACTACTTCAAAAAAATCCCCTTTGAAAGCAGGAAATTTCGTCTCTTGTGGAGAGACTGAGAATGATTGAAAGGCGTCACGCCGAGCCGTTTTCTCTCGGAGTCGGAAAATTGAAAACAAACCTAATTTCTCGTCATTGCTTATTAGGAATCATTGTTTATTTTCTTCTATCAAATTCCTCCTCGGTCATAATTTTTCTTCACACGAGCCCTTTTCCCCCCCCCCGAGGATCCCAATTTCCTCCCTTGCCTCCCTTTGGTCTTATTCATTGACGTCTTAGTCTACTGCTTCCCCTCCAACGATTTACTCTTGGCTAATATAACGAAACACAGTTCTTACACTGCCTGTCAAAGGCCAGAACCTGCAATCATCAGTCTCCCGAGCCCTGTGTATCACTCGCCATACATCTCCTATCGCAATCACTCATCAAGTATCCCATAAACTAAACATTTTGTCGAAGTACACGAATGCAATAATATACGAGGCTGGGCTGAAAAGTTTCCGACCCAACACACTTGATGAATTGACCTAAGCCCTTCAACTACTGTCGGAATTTCTTTACGTCAGCAGAATGCGCGTCAGTTATTCGAGGGAGGTAATACGTAATCCGAAGATTACCAATTGCATTGTATTTGGATATACAGGCAAAATATACAGAATACGCTGGCCATTTAAAGCACCTAATGAGTCGGATAACGTACCTACATTTTGTCCTCATTATTTCTGCCAGATAAATCGTCTTTATATCTCATGTTGTTGGCATCTGGGTTTGGCCGTAGCTTTCATTCCCACACTGACGAGCGAAAGCTAAATTTCTGAATCTCATCTCGGTGAAAGAGAAAGAGGATAGGATAATTAACAACTGATCCTACTATATCAGGCATCTTAGAGACCATCGACTGGGATAATGGCGGGGATGATTTGACACCAGTGAAAAATAAGTCAGATATACTGCATTGAGTAATTATTAACTGTCAAGCAGGTAGCGTACTAGAAGGAATTGTGACCAGACAGGTAGAGCTTGTACCATAAGGGATATATGTATGTAAGCGGGTTGATAAGGCGGAGTTAGATAAAATGAGTTGATATTACGAGTGCATATGCCATCCAAATGACGGCGGAGGATCACAATGGCATATAAAATTTCAAGTCACCTGCAACTATCTTCACAAATTACCTTACCCATTCCAATAGACTAATTTACAACAGAGTATTAGCATGCAATTGTTTTAAAAATTCCTAATTATCATTAATTTTTTCGTGAGAGAGGTTAGAATATCGAGATGCTTATTTTATTTCTTTAGTGCAAAAATGACTGTAAACCATACTAAATAATTCATTTTATTACCTCTTTCAATATTGGTCTTGAATTTTTAATTAACTCTATAGGTTTCTATTTGATGTGAAAGTGAATGGAGTAGGAACGAAAGAAAGGTTGAACGAAAGGTTGAACCTGTTTTAGTTCCTATTTCAGGCATTTGATCAAAGTGGTTATAACCTTACAATGTTATGTGGGGCCATAGTGACCCCTCCCCACAGATCACCTGATGATGACGTGCAGCGTCGACACCTAGGTCGTTTGGAAAAGTAAAGCCTTTCTGTGGAATTACCACGTTTTCCTCTCATAAATAAGTAAATTTCACAAAGTTGAAACAACGGATCCCTCAGATTTCACCAACAAACTCATAAAAATGATATATTCAAGTATGAAACCAACGAATTAATTACATTTTTTGTCTGTGGCGTAACTGTATGGATTTTGCTCAGCATAGTGATGAGAAGAAATTGTTTCGACAATGATGACATCCAAGGTCATTATAGTCGAAATCTAGGTCGTATTGTTAAAAAAAAATCTCCTGTAGAATTACTGTTTTCTGCTCATCACTAGTCAATACCATAGAATTATAATGGATAGAGTGAGCCTCTTGGCTGCGCAGTAGAGAGAAAGCTGTTCCATCAATTAGACCACGTTACTTTTCCGAGGTAGCGAGCGATTGGTTTAAACATAAATTTCATACTACACGCCGTACCATTATACACTTATTGCTGTACACTTATTGCAAATTCAAAGTTTAAGGAGAACAGGATTTCACATACAAACCTAAAAGTGCCTACCACAGAACTTTAGAAAACATTGTGACAACTAAGTCTTACTCAAGTTCACGAGAATAATATTATACAATCAAATAAAAACATGAAAAAAAAAACAAATTCAACTTAAATACATATGTGATGGTCCTGTATTTGGATTAGTATTAAGTTGTTTCCTGAAAAGATGACTCACTTGGAATTTTACTCCTACGGAACTCTTAATATAGATCAATAATCAAACGGTGTAACCATAACAGAAATTCCATCTTGCCTTAAGTCACGTGACCAATGATTGCACAATTCGCAGTAGCCAACACTCGCTCTACCTAATTATAACTCTATGGGTAATAAATTATTAATAAATAAAAACACTTGGTAATTCCACATAAAACCTCTTATTTCTAGACCCGAGTTTCGATTTGAGCTGTCGCATTCAGAACCTTACGATGTTTGATTGATTACCCGGGTGGTATGACAAATGTTTTATGTAAAATTATCAAGCGTTTTCATTCAGTCAATAAAATCATATGTGACATGCCTTTTTAAAGTTCTTATTTACCCTTGTGATTTTCCTATGCTGAGAGGCACACGGATAATTTTGACAAATAATCTGACATTACTGACAACGTGGTCCATTATATTCATCATTACAGTCAGATGGTTTGAGGTTACTACACAGGTATTTGTGACATTCCGGAAGTTATATTGGTCTCTGAGGAACTCAAACCCAAAATTTATTTATCCGCTGCATGCTTTCTGATATGTAAATAGTGTCTAATCAAATTGGCCCGTTAATACAAAAACTAACAAGTTCGTGAAACGTTTTATTGTAGGACTTATCGGAGGTTAAAAGTGCTAAAGGCTAAAAATATAAAATCAGGCGAGTATTCTTTTCAGTCGATTTAAGGAAGATATGAATAGAAACGCCTGTTTCGCCGGGTCTATTGCGTCTAAGTTATTGGTTAAAAATATTCCTACAAACAAGATTGGTTTTTTAAAACATTTTGTTTCCAATGCCTATAACAATATGCATGATAGGTTTCGAAACTGTGAGTGAGATCTCTCTTGCTCTACATTAAGGCATAAATATTGACCTATCAACCGCACAGAGAGAGAGAGAGAGAGAGAGAGAAAGAGAGAGAAAGAGAGAGAGTGAAAAGGACAAAGTGTGACGTACAGTTTCATTCTTGGAAACGAATCGGTGTACTTTCTACCTATCTTATATATTCTATTTATCAATCTATCAAACTATTTTTTCACATGTGATTTTCATCTCCGGGATATCATAAACACGCCTCCGCATATAGGAATCATCTTGTGTATGAATACTTCTTCAACTTTCACTCCCACTCTCTTAGTTACTTTCACTCACTCCTACTCTCTTTCTCTTTCACTCTCTCTCTCTCTCTCTCTTTCTCTGACTCTCTCTCTCTCTCTCTGACTTTCTTCCTCCCTTTCTCTCTCTGACTCTCTCTCTCTCTCTCTGACTCTCTCTCTCTTTCTCTCTCTCACTGACTCTCTCTCTCTTACTTTCTCTCTCTCTCTCTCTTACTTTCTCTCTCTCTCACTGACTCTTTCTTTCTCTCTCTCTCTCTCTCTCTCTGACTCTCTTTCTCACCAATTCTTTCTCTCTTTTCTCTCTCACTGACTCTCTCTTGCTTTCCTTTAATCTCTCTCACTCATTCACTGATTCTCTTTTGTTCTCTCTCTCTCTCTCTCTGTTTCTCTCTCTGTCTTACTTTCTCTCTCTCTCTCTCTCTCTCATTGACTCTCTCTCTCTCGCTCTCTCTCTCTCATTCACTTATATTCTTATTCTCTATTCTTTAGTCCTTTTTTCTATTTGTACTAGTGCGGTTCCGGCTCAGATCAGTTTGTGTGCTCGGGTTCGAGTTGCGCAATTGTAGGTCGCCTGGTTGGAGAGTAATTCTATATTTTGTTGTGTGTCCGCACCCACATTTTCAATGGTTCTTTGGTGTGTTTTGGTTTCTCTCTCTCTCTTTATATTTCTCTGTAGTTGAATGTATCGGAATCTTTTTCTACTATGTGATGCAAGAGCGCGGGCGCAAAATGTATGACGTATATACTATTATTCTATTATTCTCTCACTTATTCTCTTTTACTCACTTTTACTTTATTTCTCTCTCTCTCTCTCTCTCTCTTTCTTGCTGGTTTGCGATACTTTCAGTTTCATTCATCTCTCCACTTTAGGAAAAATGGGTTTGGCTACACCAAAATGGGATAATTTGCTTCCACTCATTTTTTCTTTTCTTTCTTACTTTCCCTCTCTCTCTCTCTCTCTCTCTCTCTTACTCACTCTCTTTCACAATTCTTTCACTCTTATTTTCATCAACTCCTTTTACTAACTACCCACATTTATTTTTGTAACAATATAACTCTTTTCTCTTGTTCTCTTTAATTGATTTTTAGCTCAAACTTAGTTTTGCTCAATTAATTCATTTTTTTGTAATTGTGTGTAGTTAGTTATTAACAAAAAAAATCTTGGTTTTCTTTGAAGCAAAGTTAGATTTGTTATTCTAAATTTTTATTTTTTTTCAAACTAATAACTAATGTGTACATTAGTTTAAACAAGTTATAATATTAAATGAGATTAGTTAATAAAACTAAAAATAAACACATTGTTTTAAAGTAATAAAAAAAATTTAAATGGTCGCTTCAAAATATTTGGATTTAAAAATTGTTTGAAAACTTTAAGATATTAAAGTGTGAGAAAAGCAAAGAAAACAAGAAAGTAAAAGTGGGAGAGAGAACGAGAAAGTTAAGGGGAGATTAGTATACAAGCTGTGATTGGATTTTAAGAATGAATCCCGTATAAGTTGTAAGAGAGAGTGAGTGGGTAGTGAGAGTGAGTGATAGCGAGAGAGAGAGAGAGAAAGAGGAGAATGAGAAAAAGAAATAAATGACCAAACGCTATTGAAGTGGAGACTCTAGAGTGAGAGAGAATGAGAGAGAGAGGGAAAGAGAGAAAGGGGGAGAGATAAATCAAAAGGAAAAATCTGAAAATATATAAAGAAAAAATCGGGAAAAATAAAAAAGAGTTAAAGTGAGACAGACAAAGAAATAAATTGACTATCAGAAAAGAGAGAGAAAAAAGAGTGAGAGAGAGACATTAGATACAAGAAAAATCAGTACCCGAGAGAGAAAAAAAAGAAAGAAAGAGGGAGAGAAATATAATGAGACATAAAGTGGGAGAGAGAAATAAATTGACTATCAGAGAGAGAGAGAGAGAGAGAGAGAGAACGGGAGGGAGAGAGAGGGAAAGAGTGTGAGTGAAACCAAAAGTGAGAGTGAAAGAAAGAGAGGGAGGAGGATTGAGAGTGTGTGAGTGAAAGAAAGTGAATAAGAAAGAAAATGAATGCATGGGAGAGAGTTAGTGAAAGAGAGAGAAAGAGCGTGAGAGTGATAGAAAATAAGTGTGGGAGAGAGTGAGTGAGTGAGAGAGAGAGAGTGAATAGGAGAGAGAGTGAGAGAAAGTGAGAGGGAATGAATGGGAAAGAGAGAGAGTAAGTGCGTGAGAGGGAGTGAATGAGAGAGAATAATTGAGAGGGAGAGAGAGAGAGAGAGAGAGAGAGAGAGAGTGGCGGCGTTGGGGGCAAATTTGACTCAAAGTGATAAGCCGGCCACCAAAGTGTGTGTGTATGTGTGTGTGTGTGTGTGCGTTTGAGTGAGTGAGTGAGTGAGTATGGAGACCAAGAATGAAGTAAAGTCTAGTAGAAGCAATAGTGTTCCAACCGGATGGAACACACGCTCACTCACTATTTCTCTCCCTCCCTCTCTCTCCCTCCCTCTCTCTCTCTCCCTCTCGCTCTCTCTCTCACTCATTCACCGAGCAACCTACGTCATCATAGACTTTCCTATATAGAAAGAGAGAGAGAGAAGGAGAGCACGATGACCGAATCGTGCTAGTGTGTGTCTACTACACTCATTGAATTTTCTTTCTGGTTCTGGGTTCTTTTTGGGTTTTTACCACTACCACATAGGTTAGTACTACTACTACTACTACTTTTCTTGGGTCGTGGGTCGCGGTGGGTTCTCTCTCTCTCTCTCTCTCTCTCTCTTTCTGTGCTCTTTTTCTCACTCACTCACTCACTCACTCACTCACTCACTCACTCTCTCTCTCTCTCTCTCTCTCTCTCTCTCTCTCTCT
>WURS02082877.1:0-10153 GCA_011762765.2 Rhinocypha anisoptera
GAGAGAGGCAGAATAAAAAAATTAAAATTAAAAAATAAATTTCGGAAAATAATTTGAGCTTCTTTCTCTCTCTCTCTCTCTTACTCTCTCTCTCTCTCTCTTTCTCTCTCCCTCTTCATCTCCATCTTTCTCTCTGTCTTACTCTCTTTTTCTATCTAATTTTATTTCTTTCATTTTTTTCTCCCCTCTTTCAATTTTTCCTTCCTCACTCTTTTTCTTCAGATGATCAAATTAATACAAAACTGACAAAGATTAATCCAAACTTTTGGCATGTCATGCATTTATGAATACTAATACTAATATTATATTATTATCACTTCAAAACTTAATTAAGAACTCTAGTCATGCAGAATGTTTGAATGTTTTTTTACCAATTCACACTTGTCTCTTTCTCTCTCTATCACTTTCTTTATTTATTATATTTTTTGTAACTTTAATTAATAAACAAAACTTTTCAAAATAAAAAACCATTATATTATAATTTTTTAAATTAAAAACTTATTTTCAATAACATTTTTTTACTCACTATCACTTTCTCTAAGATTTATTAAAATAATGAGATCTGTGATGTCGAAAAAAGGCAAACAAGAGTGCAAAACAAGATCAAGTGTTAATGACCAAAGTGAGTGAGAGAGAGAGAGAGAAAGTATGTTGAAGTGAAAAAACGGGACAAACAACATTCCTAATTACTTTTGGAATTTCTATAGTATTTCCAAGAATTTTTTCGCAAACAAAAGTACAAGAAATAGAACGAGGGAGAGAGAGAGAAAAGTAAGAGATAAAAAGATAAGACTTGAAATCATCATTAATCAGAATTGGCACCCGGATACCGAGGTCAAAATTACAAAGAAAATGAGAGACTAAACGAAAAGTGATAGAGAATAAGAGTTGGAGAGAGTGAGAGAGAGAAGAAAAGCTCAAAGTAAACTTTGATTGGATTTGATCAACATCAATTTATCTGGAACATTTGTGCTTATAAGTATTTTTGTCAAAGTGTCCTTGCTCTCTTTCTCTCTCTCTCTCTCTCTCTCTCTTTCTAGTTCATGCTTACTGAGAGTTATTTTCTCGCAGCCTTGATTTTTCTTTGTTATTCAGTATAAAGTAACTAAAAAAATTTACGTGTAAACAGAAATTCAATTTAGGATTATTGAAAATATCATCTTTAAACAAAAAATTTCTAGAAAAACATTACTTTAAATTAAAGTTTAATAGTGTTATTTTGCAAAGAAACTTGCCGGGATTTTCCTTTTATTTAACATAAAGTGGTTTGCATTTTCTTTAATTCCTAATTTAATAATATATTTCAAAATTTATTTTATTTTAGTTCCGTTAGCTGAACTTCGATAAAGAGGGAGAGAGTAGAGAACAAGGAAAAGAAAGTGAGATATTGATTTAAAATGAGAGAAAAAATGTGTTTGTGTGTGTGAAAATGATGAAAATTGCAAAAATAATTTATCATTAGTTTAGGGTTATAATGTTTTTTGTTTACTTCCTTTCACTCTCTTACTACTACTGCTATTCTCTCTCCCTCTCTCCCTTTCTCCCTCTCTCTCTCTCTTTCTATCTCTCTCGTTTCCCATGACACAGTGAGAAGCTTTATCACATCATATCACTTGGCAAGCTTGTTATCATTATTTTGAATCTCTCTCTCTCTCTCTCTCTCTCTCTCTCTGTCAGTCGTTTTTCCCACTCACTTGCTCCCTTAGTGCCATGAGATCCAAAACGAGTCCCCAGTGTCGTCACTTTGGCCAAATTCGCTTATCTTGCGACTTTTGGTTATCGGGACTTAACCAAGCTCCCTTTCTCTCTCTCTATTTCTCTCTCTCCTAAACTTTTACTCACTCTCACTTCCACTCACTCTCCCCATCTTCATCACTCACTCACTTTTCTGTCTTTTATTGTATTTCAGTCTCTTTCTCTTTCTATATGTGTGTGTGGTTGTCAGTGTGTGAAGTTTCGATCATTCCAGATGCCACCACAGACACATTTGAAGCGTAAGATTTACCACCAGAAAGTGTGAGAGGAAATTGAGAAAAGGAAAGTGTGGGATAATGGAAAGAGAAAGAGTAACTTGTCAGACAAGCAAAAAACTATAGCCTCTGGCGTAATATTTAACTTATTTTTTCTTCCAAAACTATGTTTTTATAATGGTTTCACTAAGAGTTGGTTTGTTGATGAGTAATAATTAATCTTAAATCTATCTTTATTTATTATATCTTTAATAATTAATTTTGCATTAGATACAAAATAAACATTTTAATTTAGTTTTGAATGGATTTGTATTTTACATTTACAAAAAAAATTGTTGTGATTGGTAGTTTTTTTTAATTTGGACTGATTTCCGATAAATTAAGTAATCAATTTAGACATTGAGATTCAAACAAAAACATAACCAGAATAGCGCAAAGCTAAAACAAACTCAAAAGTGTTTGAGTAAAAAGAATGTGAATTTGAGAGGAAACTAGTAAAACATAAAAAAAGAAAGATAGAACAAAAAATGATAAAAGAGGGTTGCACTTGCAAAAGTGTTATCGGATTGTCTCAAGACTTTTTTTGACTTGGCCATCTGTTTGTTTGATATTTTGTTTTACACTTCTGGTGTGATATATTAAAAAACACACCAAAGAAAGGGAGAGAGAGAGAGAAAGAGAAAGAGAGAGAGAGAGAGAGAGAGAGAGAAAGAGAGAGAGAGAAAAAAAAGAGAGAGAGAGAGAGAGAGAGAGAGAAAGGAAAAAAGAGAAAAAGAGAGAGGGAGAGAGTGAAAGAGAGTGAGAGTGAGAGAAAGTGAGAAATAGAAATGGTAATCTTATTCGCGTGTGTGTATTCCAAAGATTTATGAGGTCACATCCCTCAACGCTTTTCGGTTTGATCACTTTCTCTCTCTCTCTCTCTCTTTGTCTCTCTCTCTCTTTGTCTCTCTCTCTCTTTCTCTGTCTCTCTCTTTCTGTCTCTCACTCTCTCTCTCTATCTCTCTCTCTCTCTTTCACTCTCTTATATTCGTTTTCTCTCCTTTTCTATCCTCTTTACATGAATCAAATTTAGCATAAAAAATAGGAAAAAGATTTCGAACATATCCATTTCTCACTTTCACCTAATCAAACATAAACACAAATTTTTCCTAAATATTCAACATTTTATTTATTTATTTACACTTTTTTTCTAACTCTACATGCATTTTTATATGAAAAGTGAATGAATGAGAAAGAGAGATTGAATGAGAGAGAGAACTGACTTATGGCACGTGACAAGATCATCTATCATATCAATATAATAATAATAATACTAATAGCATATTGCAAATATGAAAACAGTGTTTATGTTTATGGTCATAAAAACAAACCATGCAAATTGAAAATATATATATAAACTTTCTAAACATAAAATTGAAAATCGTGTTTTTTTGCTGATTAAACATTTTTAATCTTTAAAAATTTTTGAAATTTTTATTTTAGAAAAACCTGGTTTATGATACCAATCTTTCTGTTTTGTATAAGAAATGTATTATTATCATCATCAATCGTCTCACTTTATGGGTGAGCAAAATTTCGACAGAAACAGAGAGAAAGAGAGAGGAGAGAGAGAGATATTTGATTTCTCTCTCTCTCTCTCTTTCTTTCTCTCTTTCTCTCCTTTCACTATCCTTTGTTCTCTCAGATCACTTAATGTGACACATTCGATTGGAAAATTAATTTTTCATCTTTACGCGCTTGATATCTTCACTCCATAAAACTCTCTCTCTCTCTCTCCCTCTCACTTTTACTTTCACGCTCACTCTAACTCTCTCAATTATCCAAGCATGAATTTAATGGAGTGTTTTTTATCCCTCACTTACTTGCACACACACACACACTTACTAACTCTTCTCATGAGCCAATTGCTAACATAGACTTTTTAAGTTATTTCTCTCGCTCTCTCTCTTTATTTTGCTCACTTTTGTTTGCTCTCTCTCTCCCACCAGCAGTCTGTACCAAATGTGGATGACATTCATCGATCAGTTTAGGGGCAACTTGAGTTGAATCGATTTGTCATAGAATTCGAGTAGAAACAATCAAACACACTTACCCAAACTTGACATCTGCTATTACTCTCTCATTCACTTACACACTCACTCATTCACTTACTCTTTTACTTATTTTGTGTTTTTGCTTTCTCTCTTTTCTACACTCTTATTTCTGCATCTTTGCTTTTTATTTTTATTTGATATTTTGGTTTATATTATTTTTAAAAATTGACATAGTAAGATTTTTAAACATGACTCATATATATTTTTTACGTTATTACAGTAAAAATAAGAATTCGCAATTCGAATTTCAAAGGACTACCGCGATTTTGCGAATTTAAAATTTATAAAAGTTATTAAATTTACCAATTCTCGATTTTACAAATTGCAAATTCGAAAAATTACAAATTTGTAAATTGAATAATTTTAACAAATTATAAATTCGCAAAATTGTGGTAGTACTTTGAAATTGGCGAAACCGCGAATTTATTTATTCAAATTCGTGATTTTGCAAATTCTAAATTCAAAGCCAATTTTAAAGTTGCAAAATCCCAAATTCTTATTTTTTGTGTTAAACAATAATTCAATTATTTCAACTAATTACAAATGCCTTTTCTTTCTTTTTAATTACAGAACTATTTTTGACATCTAACAATTAGTGCCGCGATGAGGACGACGTGATTTGAATCTACTTGTTACATTTGCTTTGTTTACTTTATTTGTTTGTTATCCACGTGTGCGGAAGGCAACAAATTCAATGGAAGATGCCTTACTCCAAGTGGAAAAAGAAGAAGAATTGTGCTCATGTGCCACCCAGATGGAGAATTGGAATGGCGGATGGAGTCCGGCTGGCCATTCGGTGGCTTGTGATCTTACCTCTAGTCGCCACTGTCTGCGCCTTGCCAGCTAAGATCAATATTGGTAGGTTTTCATTTACCTCTTATGATTCTAATTTTATTTTAATAAATTCGAATTTTGTACATAATGAAGTCATAAACATATATCGATATCAAAAGAAGAAGGGGTATAGGAGATAATTTAAATCACAGTTTGCTCACAAAGTGGGGAGAGGTGGGTTGCTTACACATAGCATTCGTTAATTCTTTAGCGGCCAAAAAGTAACTTGAGTTTTTTTGTTTTTGGTTCATATTATTTTTATAAAACAAGCTGCAACATTAAATTACTTAAATTTGTTAATTAGTAAAAACAAAAACTATTTTAGCGGAAAAATGCACCCAATCTGTAATGAGTGGTTACTATACAATATTTTAAATGTATGATAAATTGAAGATTTGTATGTGGGTTATAGAAGGTTACAGAAATCATTAAGTTCCCACTTGAAATTATAACTATATGGGGAAGGGGGTAGAGTTGTTCAAAATCACACAGATTGCTCACAGAAGGGGGTGTACAGAGGTCAACAATATTTTTTTTCTATCGATATATGTTAATGACTTTTAACACTTTGAATACTCATTTAATTCGATTTGGAATTCAATTTTGACTCGATTTGATTTTTTTTGCATATTTTTCAAATTATGATAACTCGAGTTGGATCTTAACGACTTTACTACCGTTTTTACTAGAGACAGACGGCGTTTAAGCGCCAGCCTTTTTGTTAAAATTTTAATTAATCAAAAGTGGTCGTGACTTTAAATCCAAAACAAATATTTTTCTGGAAATTTAAATAGAATATTTTAAAGTTTAGCAGTTAAATGTATCCGTATAACAATTTTAATCAAAATCTAATGTGTAGTTTGTGAAATAGCAAAAAGGCTTCTATAAAGTTACATGGAGATCTAAGTTTAAAAAATTCTTGAAGCCTAACCCGAGTTGCCACTCCTGCAGGAGTGCAAACATGTTTGATAATGCTTTAAAAAATCAATTTTTACCATGTTCCTATGTACAGTTCTCGAGAGTTAAGCTAGCCGGACAATCGTTTTTAATTGAGAGATCGCTTTCTTACAAGACCGAGTATCCTTAATGTTATAGTTTAAAAGGGGTTACACACAAGCAACCCGTAAACTGTACAAATGTAAACTGCCGTGAGCATAATGCACAGAGCATTATGTGCTTTTAAAAATTTAAAAAATCATTTCAGATTTTCAAACTCATAAATCTTGTTTAAATTTAATATTATCAATACTCGGCTTGGCAACATAAACTTTTCTATAAGCAAAAAATTGAATTAAAAAATTGTTTTTTAACAACATTTAATCATATACTCCTAGGTGCCATATTTACAAGTGAACGATTGGACCAGGAAATTGCCTTTAAGCTTGCAATTCGTCGCATCAACGAGGATCGCGTGGTTTTGCCAGGTTCGATACTGGTGCCCAAAATTGAGCATGTTCAAAAACATGATAGCTTTCATGCTGACAAAAAAGGTATGTACTTTTTGTTAAGGTTGTTTCATTTTTTAATACCGTTAAAATTAGATTGATAAAAATAAAAAATATTTTGACATAATAAAGATAGTTAGAAAGTATGTTAAGATTTCTTAGTAAAGTTAAAGTCATAGTTTAATCTTACATGTAAACCGAACAAACCTGTAATCTTAATTTTAAAATAATTCATATCCTAAATTACTCTTTATATCAGTAGACTTTAAATTGTAAAAGGATTTTCCTGTAAGGCTTTTAGAAAGGGAGATTTTGAGCTTTGACTTTGGTGATCTATATTGAAGTCAATGAGGTCAATGGAGATGTTTAAAAATCAAAGCTCAAAATTTTTTTTCTTGAGAGCCTCACAAAAAAATCTCTTTACACATTAAAGTCTACTGACTCAATGATGAGTTCAGCATATGAATTATTTTAAAGTCGAGGTTACAGGTTTGTTTGGTTTACTTGTTAATTTAAGCTAAGAGTTGTTTATATGATTTGATTAAACTAGTGAGATTAAATGCTCAACATATTTTTTAATTGACATTTTTAATGCCTACTGGTTAATATACATTAAATGTTTGCATCATTTTTCTTAAATAATTTGAAAACAAGAATTAATTAATAGAAAATTTTTGAATTAAATACTTTAGTATGTGGTCTACTGAAGACTGGAGTAGTGGCCATATTTGATCCATTAGACGGTCACATCTCGCGACATCTGCAGTCAATCTGCGACGCGTTGGATATCCCTCACTTTGAAACTCGGTGGGACTTTAACCTGAAGCGCGATGACCTCTCGGTGAACCTCTACCCAAAGCCATCGGTGCTAGCCAAAGCCTACATCGATTTGATTGCCCAGTGGGAGTGGGATGAGTTTGCCATTGTCTACGAGGACAACGAAGGTAAGCAACATTTGATTTTTCACCATTTACAGTACTCCATCTTTATCCAAATTAACTAAGTTTTGTTGAGAAAATAAAGTTTATTGTTGAGGGTTTAAATAAAAGTAAAGTTTCAATATGCAAAATTTCGAATACGGAATTGTAAAATAAATTTTCTATATGTTAATTTAGGGCTAAATTCAAAGGACGTAAAAACAGCAGTTATCTACGAAAACAACTTCATAATTGGTTCTAAAGTGCCGTTTTTCTATTTTCCAATCCAACTTTTGTTTCGGTTTTGCTGAAAGTCCTAGTTAAAGAATAATATGGTTATAGTTTCATTTATTGGTTTTTTTGTCACACACGCTACTTCCATTGTGCTTAACCAATTCGAATGTTGGTCGTTGTTGTGATTCAAATTTGTTGCCGATTTAAATCTAACTTTCGGAGTTATGATTCGAAATCTATTTCGATAAGGTTTGAATTTTTTGCATAACTCTCCAAATTAACTTGAGTTTACTCTTGGCGGCTTTGCTGCCATTTTTTTATAAGAGGCAAACGGTGCTTTAGCTTCGGTCTTCTGTTAAAAAATTCTATTAATAAAGAACACTACTTTGTAAACATAGAAAAGTGACCTCAAAAACTATCGTTATTTTTCAATTAAGTGTATGTGTGATCAATCATATTGACGGTGAGACAACTGAACGTCTCAGCATTTTATAAAAAGTTTGACATATTATGACTAAGAATGCTTGAGCAGTTTCAAAAGTAATAAATTTTTTTGTTATTCTTGTTTTAAGGTTTGATGCGATTGCAAGATTTTTTTAAGCAAGCCGAAATACGCCAATGGCGCATCAAGCTTCACCAGTTTAACAAAAGTGCACCCTACCGAGATACTTTTTGGAAAATCAAAGCAGAGGGTGACAAAAACATCATTCTTGATGTGCGCACCGAGAACACATTTCGAGCTTTGAAACACGTAAGTCAACTTGAACTTTGTTTTACCATCGAGGCCCAGCAAACGAAGCCAATGACTAAACTATGAGAATAATTTTTCGTTAAACAAAGTTTTCTCTGCATTATAATTATACATAGACTTTGAGAGGGACGCGTGTCGCTTGTACGCATACCCAGTAAAGTACAATTAACGCAAACATTAAGACTACTTATCTTTAATAAAATTAAATAATTTTTTAAATAAATGCTGTTACAAATACATATTCTGGCTTTAGAGTTGAGAAATACGACATTGTGTCACAGAGACAAAGTGACAGCATGGTAGAAGTGAGAAGTGTGCAGGTTTACATTGAAAAGCGGTAGTATTGGTTATGATTAATTGCTTACTCATTGACTTACTAATGGGGTGATACATTGAATTGAAATTGGTTAGTATATTGGGTGATAAGCAAGATAGTTTTTACAACAGCAATTAATTTTAAATTCTTTCTTTGAAAGGCGTAGATCTTTTTACAATATTTACAAACCAACTTTTGAGAAATAGAAAAAAAATAACTAAAAAAATTAATATTAAATAATTCCGAATCTAACAAATAAGGAATTTTAAGTTTAGAATTGTAAAATAAAGTATGTGGATTTTAAAATACTTGTATATGTGTAACACATTGTGTTTTGCTTGGTATCAATCATATCGCCGCACTTTAAAGCAATTACCTAGTATAAAATTAAACCAAAATTTTGTTTTGATATTATAATATAATTTAGTTATTTTAAAAAATTGATTAATAAATATTTTTTTGTTCATCTACCGTCAAGGCTCAGCAAGTGGGTCTACTGACCGAGTCGTACAACTATCTAATCACACAGTTAGACCTGCACACGATAGACTTGGAAGATTTCAAGTTTGGAAAAACAAAAATCATTGCGTTTCGCCTAATCGACAACGGCAGTGAAGAACTTAAGCTTCTGATCGAGGACTGGCAACGTCACTACTCGGCTCACTTCAAACCTGAAATCTCGGTTAGTGTTCTAATCTATAAATATATCTATAACAATAAATATCAAATCGACTAAAATTTTGCATTAATTTATATTCTAAAATTGCGTGATTTTGCACACAAAAATTATTTTGTAACTAATAATGTGCTAATTTTAAATAAATAACAATTAGGTTAATAATTATTATCTAATGATTTAAAATCGCGTTAGCATCAAATCGTCATAAAATTACTATAATTTCTAATTAATAAAATTTTAAAACTTAAACAGTTTTGCTTAAATTTATTAAAAATATAAAATGTTATAATTTTGTTAATGTTAGGAACGTCATTTAGTTTTTTGAACATTTAATTTTCAATTTAAGATTTATTAATTTATTTGTCAGCCCATTTGAAATTATAGTAACTATTTTAAGTTTAGTGTGTAAAATCACAGAATTTTCAGGAAAAAACTAACTATTATTTCACCAAGTTTAGGCATTAAACTAATGGTTTTATATTTGTAAATAATACCAAACAAATTGTAGACTGAGTCAGCGCTCATTTACGATGCTGTACGTTTGCTGGCTACCGCAATTCGTGATCTCGACCAATCGCAATCGATCGACATTCAACAAGTTTCGTGTGAGTTGGCTGTGCCTTGGGCTCATGGTAGTTCGCTTGTCAACTACATTCGACCTGTAAGTATTCATTTATTTGAACAAACTTTTATTTTACAAGCTCAAACACGTGTTAATTCAAAGGGTTATGCAAAAAATTTGAATTAAATTCTATGTGTTTTTTAAATAAATAGTGGCTTTTAAAATTATTTATAAAATTAATTAAATAAACATTTTACAAAATGTATTTTCTTCTAAGTAATAAAATATCATATTCTAGTAACAGTTAATTATTGAAATAATTTATTAAACAAAATTAAGATCAATGAATATA
>WURS02082888.1:0-10153 GCA_011762765.2 Rhinocypha anisoptera
CCCTCCCCACACCCCAACATAGAGAAGCTATTCTCCTCCTTTCTCTCTCTCTCTCTCGGCGAGAGAAGGAAGTGAGGAGATCCCCCCTTCTCCCCCAGCCCAGCCAACAGATAGAAGAGAGAAAGGGGAATGGGGGAACTTTTTCGTAATCGCTCGCCCGCGCGGGTCGGACGTGGGAGCGGAAGAAAAGGCGAGGGAGCTCCGCCCTCTATGGTCCTCGGCGTCGATACCACGCGGGAGGCTGCGGGGAGATTGATTGAATCCGCTGCGATCGAACCCGCACCCCGGGTTTTTTTTTTTCTCCTGACCCACCGAGGAGGAGGGGAAAAAGAGAGAAGTCTTGGAACGAGTCTTGGAGAAGTCACGGATGGCCTTGGTGCACAAATATGTATTTTCGGGGTCAGATTCAAAGGTCATCAACATCGCACAGACTCACACATCGACGTAACCCACTGCGGATAAGTGGAACACTCCTTATCACTCCCGTCGCACGAAATGGGGTGAAAAGAAGGAATGAATGAAGACACAGAGAAAAAGACACACACACACGCGCACACAGTTCCCTTGACCGCCGTCTGTGACAGATGGGTCCCTCCCTCTCCCACACAAACACGCTCTAACATTTAACAAAGATGACCGATAAAATGACTTTAAATAACCATTTCGGTGCTTATTTCTCAATTGAGACATACTGTTTATGTCCCGTGTGTAATATCGGGATGGACTTCCGTGAGGGAGGACCGTGAAGGGGGTTTTGAATGGACCGGAAAGTGGTCACATCCTCGACCGTTCAGAACCCAGGAGTGGGGGCAGGCGATTCACGTGAACATCGACGCGTTCCGCTGGACTCATATGATCGATTTTCTTTTTATTTTAATTCAATTCAAGATGTTCAATGTTCTTTTTACTGTAACACTAATCGCTTGAGACTTGTCAGCCATTACTATGTCAAGGAATTGAACTTTAGGATGAAAAATGTGGAAAATCACGTTCACAGGAAAATGAAAACTAAAAAAAAACACTCGTCTACCCTTATCACTTCTGTCCTTCTTTGTGAATTAAATAATCACCTCACTCCTACGAAAACCTCCTCTTCCCAAATTATAGTAGTAGTACTTTGTTTACAGGACTCATACGCGGTTATGTCCATTTAACACCTCTTCAAATCACAGAACAAAACCTTATTGGACAAACAAAACACCCATGGCCTAGGCGAAACTCGAACCCGCGGCCTTTGGGCTAGTCGGCTAGTAGGCTATCCCCAGGCTAACCTGACTGGTACGCCAGATTACATTTTACAACCATCTTCATCCCTACATGTGAGAATCGACCAACCTACGCTCATCCTCTTTTTTAGGAGGCTACATTTCGGGGCAGTGAAAAGTGTTTTTATAACGTCTGTAGTATTCGTATATCTTGTCTACATGTATGAAATATTGGGATTACCTCTCTCTGGGGATCACCTCTCCTAGACAAATTCTCAAAGACTTTTCGCCCAATATCTGATGGAGCATTTGGTTCGCACTTTAACACCAAGGATAGATAAGTATCAAATGCATGGCATCAATTTTTATGAAACCTCCAGCAGGAGTCTATTAGGGATTAATTAACAATTACGAGTCAGAACGTGTGCAAATGATGTGAGACCAGATTAGTAAGAACCTTGCTACGGAGCGAAGCTGTGAGTGGTTTAGAAACCTGGACTACAGGGAAAGAAACAGGTATTATTCAGGGAATCAGATACTTTTGACATACTTATGGAGAAGAATATAGGAAGCTTATTGGCAAGAGATGAAAATGATCGATGTCTTAATCTTCGAAGAGGAGTAGGAAGTTATTAGAGGAAAATTTGAAAAAGAAAGGTAACGTCGACGGATGGGATCGAGAGAGGACGTGGTATGCTGAAATCAGTTATGGAACGTAAGGTAAGTGAGGCAGAAGTGGGAGATAAAAAGGCATTTTTGACAGTTTGGCGGATGGATAGAAATATGTAGAGCTGAAGAAGGAATCGTAAAGCCAAATATAGTGACCATTAGAGACATCAAAATCCCTTATAAACATTAATAATCATTTCATAAAAGTATATAATTTCACCGATAGAGGTATTTATTCCATGATCTTAAGAATAATCCACGTAATAGCGATAAAGCAATAAAGGCAAACTTTCTTTCGCAAATCGATCCTTTGAGGATTGGAATGGTTTGCCTGAGGAGGTCTTAAACCCTTTCCCAAACAGCCACAAAGTACTTAAGAGGAGGTCACAAAAATTTACCGTGTGAAGGGATACATCTTGGATTATTGATTCTTAATTCTCATGTCGAGAGTCGAAAAGTCGGCCAGTATTGACTAATTGATCGGGTGGGAATCCAGAGAACATTTTCTTCATTTGATTCGCCGGGAAAGCGCAAGATTTTACAATAAATAATGTATGAACTTGTCCGACTAAAATACGATGGTGATGTGTGATACCCAACGAAGACCCTCTCCTTTCGTCCTTCTCCATACCAAAATCCCGTTCTCCTGCGTCCTTACTTAGGTCTACCGGGATGCCCTGTGGCTGGACTGATTCGGCTCGGGGGAGAGGAGGAGAGAAGTCGCAGAGTGCTGGAAGAGGAAGCGAAGAATACGGGGGAATCAATCCCACTGATAAGGGCAACCCGTCATTCGGTTGGACCCTGAGGTAGCGAAGTTCTCGACATCCCCGGAGTTAAGGGAGAGAGGGAAGAGGGACAAGCCACTCTCACGGCTAATTGGAATGCAAACTGAGATCTTATCCCAGGACGCTGATGAGGCGCGTTCTTAAGCCCCCGTCTCGAGCCCATCGCTGTTGCCCCCGTGGTCATTCGCGGCGGGTTCCTAAGTGGACGGGACAGAGGGGGAGGGGCGCCCCGGCGGACGAGAGGCTAACGCTCCCTCGGGGATCGACGGTGTGCGGGGGCCGCTAATTCGCTCCAGGAAAGCCGGAGACCCCTGGGTGCGACGTCACACCGCGGCCAATGGGAAATAGCCACCCGGGGAAGCGTGATTCTCACGTTGGCGACTTTCCCGAGCCGCGCCCGTGATCCGGCGTTTAGCGTTACGGGCGGCCGGCCGCCGCGTCACCCTGAGGGGAGGGGGAGGGGGGGGGGTAGTGGTTTGGAGTGAGGACTGCCTGTTTAGGCCCCCCTCACCTGGAGGCAGGGGTGAGACGGATGGCGAAACCGGAGGAGAGGACGCAGGCGGCGAACGAACTTCCATAATCCGGCCCGCACCGGAATGAGGGAAGGATGTTGAGCGGGAGAAACTCGAGGAGACTGGCAGCAGCGGGACTCTTTTTCGAAGATGCCACGCTACTACGTGAGGCCAACGAGCTAGGCCGTAGCTTGGCCCCGTCCCCGTGCATGGGGCCCTTCCCCCTACTCTTTGACCCCTCCCCATGACTCCGCGGCCGAGAGCCGACGAGGCGCCACGATGCCCTCGAATTTCTCCTCTCTGGACATTAGTAGTAATATTTTTGTTTATAGGATGCATCGACAGTTATGGTCATTTAGCACCTCTTCATTTCATAGAAAAAAAACCCATGCCCTGGGCGGGATTCGAACAACTGAGGTCTTCGCCATCACCTTGAGTAGTCGCAGCGAAATGAAAAAACCAACTTGGTAAATTTTTTGGTTTGGTGAAATTGATTATTTCATTTCGCTACGACGATTCGTCTCCACCATGTGACAGCCGACGCTATCAACTTGAGTAGTCGCGGTTTGTGGAGCAGAAAATCGACTCAGGACGCCATCAAAGTACATCATCATAATAGGACGGAAAGATCTCAAGCAGGGTGATCATAGGGGGGTTCATTTCAATACGTTATTCCAATAGCTGCAGGATCGGTCCGGAATGTCAGGGAGAGAACCGGAGTTGGTTAGGGCGGGCCCTATGACTTCCGACTGTTCCTGGTTGCCGCCTCTCCATAGTAGGCGTAATCAATTGGTGGTGAGATTTTAGTGGGTATGGGCCGGGGGTTCCGAAGACCCCGGTCGAGTCCCACACTCCGCAGGGTAACCTTATGTGGGGGGTGCGTAACCGCATTTTCCCATCACCAATTCCAAAAAAAATAACCGGCGAGCACGCTACCCCCAGTCTGACCCGATCGGCATATTACTTGGATATTTTCCACTTTGTGACTAAGTAATTCAATTCTCCGTCCCGCTGATAACTTCCCGTCTGTTCATGTTGTAATTTAGTATCTCCTTGTACGTAGCCGGAAATTCTACACCCAGTTACATTTTTCCCTTGGTTAAAATTGTATTGTCGTTATTTTCCTTCTTGATGTATACACGTTGTTGACGTTATGAATCTGACGATATGAACGACATTATTCATAGACGATGCTCCAGATAAAATGGGGGAAGATCCTTCTATGATGTTAATAATAAAACACGGCACCAATTACCAGGCTAATTTTAATAACCTAACCTGGTTTCGAAAAATTTATACCAAGGTATTCGAAACAATGTTCGGTTGTGATGTTAGTGAGGAAATATGGCGCTGTGTTTTATCACTGTAATAAAACTATGGATATTTCAAATATTTACAGTGATGCCTAAAGCAGGCTTTACTCGTGCAAGTCGACTTCCATGCAAGTTCCCTGAAAGTCACTTTTAAGGGGAACTTTCACATCTGGTACAGAATAATCTGCACCGGTCCAAATATGCGTTAAAAGGATAATAGAAGGGTACAATACTGCTAATCTTTGGGCAAGCATGATTTTAGACATTTCCTGCACCGGCATTGAAGGATTTTTCAAATATTCTTCCTTCATTTTTGGTGAAAATTATTTGATACTTCATACGAAATGGAAAAGGTGAAATTAATACAAATTTATGTTAAAATGTTCACCACTCTTGGAGGAGAAACGACATATTAACAACTCCTGGCTTTCTGATAGTTCCCATCACTCCAGATTCTATTCCGCGTAGCTATCAGCATATGTGTAAACACCCGTACAGCTACAAGTAGCAATAGGATTCGATGTTGGTGCGACAGTCGATACTTCCTTAAAAGTCGACTTGAACGGGTAAATCCTGCTTAATACACTAACGTTTTGTAATAAGTGCCTCCTAGCAACCAACCGATTTCCGTACAGAATTTCTTGGCGCTACAAAAAATCAACGGTGTTGGTCCAGTCATAGGGTTGAGGTTACGGCGACCTGGGACGTCAGGGGATATTAGAAAATAACCGGAAGGGTATGGAAGAGTCCTTAGTCGGCAATTCACAGATTCAATATACTCGTATAGACCCTAGTCACGAACACGACCCTTTTAATATCAGCTAATTAACATAGAAATCATGTATAACTGGCAACGGCAAGCTGACAGAATAAGAAATCCCGAGTCCCGCGGGATGACTTCAGTATGGAACCTGAAGGTATGCCCAATATATTCCTCATCGGAAATAAAAGGTGCTTTTACAATTGTAACCCGCCCCTGAAGGGATGAAATGCGTCTGTTTCAAATTATTAATTTTTATTGGAAACTGAAATTGACTGTGGCGACTATTACTATGAAAACACGTGTAATTAAACCTGTGGCTGGATTTTATTTTCACGAATGAGAAAAAATAGATTTTTCAGATTCAGGACCCATCATGATCCTTTATGCTTCTCCAGTGAACCCTCTTTCAGAAGGAGAAATGACTGATACTGGAGAGTCGAGCGTTTTAAATTCCTTATTTATATTATGTTATAAATCAAACATGTACAAATACGGCTGTAAATAGTGAGATTCAGTGGAAGAAAGGGAGTTTATTATTTTAGGAGTTGGCTTTCTTCGAACTTATCGCATTTGAGTTAACCATCAATCGATTTCCCCTCTGAGCAGCATAATGTGACACAACAGTTCCCATTCCGAAACCACTGATCATGGCGCCACAAACATCGATCGAGTTTCACTCCAATGCCTATCCTAATCATCCAATAGGTTCGTCCATTTATAGTAAAAGTTCTGACCTAGTTCCACGCGTTAGAAAATGCTCAACTTCAGGCCCATTTATTTTTCAAGGCGATCTGATACGGCATTCCAGTTCTAACGCAACGTCGGGGGCGTGAATGATATTCTGTGACGGGAACACATTCAGTTTTATGCCTAAAAATTACTAGTCTTTATTATGCCTTAAAAAAAAAATTATGCCTAAAAATAACCAGAGAAACTTTTTTTTTTGAGAGTTGAACGGAGTTTTCTAGGTAGAAAAAAGGCACCGGAATGCGAGTGGGTATTACATTGTTACAGAACCTTTCGAGCAGGAAAGAGTTCGACGAAGAACAAAACCATGTACTGAATCCTGATCTGCCGAATTAAAATTCGTGAAATTCAATTTAGAGAATTAATAAAAAATAATACACACACAATTTTTTTCCCATTTCCAGCACACAAACCCTTTTTTATTCGATTTCTTGTTTTTTCCCGCGTACGAGTATTTATTTTTTATTTTTTCAGGGTGGGCCGTCAACGGTTATCAACAACTAACTCGAAAAAGAGAAATCAAATACACGGAGTAGATTCGAAATTTTTTTTTAGAAAAACACGTTAAAAAATTTTTTTAGATCCATACAAATTTTCGAAAAATTCTTCCTTTCAGAGACATTTGTGTTATTTATGTCGAAAAAATGAAGAGACCAGTATTTTTTGGGATTTTTTCTCGAAAACTACTAAACGAATTATAATTATGGAAAAAGCATAATCATTCTTAAACATTCAAGAACAAGTAAGATTTTTTGACAAGGATATATGGTGTCTATGAAGTTGAAAATGAGGAAAGACAGAAAAATACACTCGCGGTGCGCGCTTCTGTATCACCGCCATCTTGTCCCTACGCGACCACGCTTATCGGCTTGAAAAAGATATTTTAGACCCCCTTAGGGCCGGGGGAATTAGGTTGTGAGACACTATGTGTGCCTAAGTTAACAGGTTAAATTTGCCGAACAGATTCCAGGCAGATCACATCAGCGAAGAGGTTAAACTCGTATGACATGTCAGGCCCCGTGCTAATACAGTAGATCATATTACATACCTACATAAAATCAGAGAGATAGTTTGTACAACGGATAGTATAAAATACCATGTTTTCCTCGTGTGATTAACGATCAAAATAAACATGATCACGGGTTAGTTAGGATACGTAGGGTATATATTCTGTAGTTATCTTACATTCATGTTAAATAAATGTAATTTGGCATCGTTTCCGCGTGATGTTATTTTTTATTTTACTGAATGTCTGTATGTGAGAAGTTTCTTGTTTGCTGAATGGTTTTGAATGCATGCTGGGTGTTAACTCACCCCCTGCCACACGTCATTTAAGCGGTTTGCAGGGTGTCGCATGGATGCAGATGACGATTAACCAAGTTCAAATGTTTTCTCCGTTTTTAATCGTTTCCGTTGGTCTTGTTTCATCCTTTATTTTTTACGGTAATTGATCCTGGATGTTTGCTGATGAGTCAAAACAGGCGACGTTCACCCGGAAAAAAGTAAAAATAGTGAGCGGTGCGGAGCGGTGATATCCGGAGAATGCTTCTCAAATATTGCCTCGGACCGTCACGCTCTAATTAGAATCGGACGTCACGCGCACCGACTCGTTTCATTGCCCCCCTGCACTTCCCGCCTCGCTCGTTAAGGGGATTTGAGATTTGGAGTGCCTGGGACGACACGAGAGACGCGACGGAGAGGCGCTCGTAGCACCCATCTCCCGCGAGAGAAGTCACCGTCGGACGCATCAGAAATCCCGGATTCCCCGAGACTATGAATAATAATCGCGCCACGGATTCGGAGGATTAGGAAATAGTGAAAGGTCATCAGAGTGAAAATGTTACTCTGTTTCAGAGCAAACTAGGCCACGTTATTATCAGAGGAAACCAGGTTCCATCATCGAAGGACTTTTAAGGCGATTCGAAACTGGTGCGAGGCATGGCGGAATTTAATTTTAATAAACTTTTGGCGACGAATTTCTGTGGGAAGAGTAGTTCACTCGAAAACAGAAAATACAGCGTAAGGAAGACGAAAATAACAAAGGAATAATCAGTTGGGTGTTACGATAACTATGAACCTGTCCTGGGGAAAATACATTTTGGAAATGTGCGAAGGGGAAATTAAAAAGTTGGTATTCATAAAAAGTATACTTGGGATATATAATGAGAAAAGAAGAGAGCACTGCTTTTGTTTCACGGGTTAGGCCTCATCTTGAATATGTAGCAAGTACCTCTTAAGGTATAATCAGTTCGAGTGCACCTTAAAGCAACCAGGATTTGGAAAATGTTTTATGATCATCGTAGAAGTGTCAAAAGACTATTGGAAAAATGTGGTTGGGAGTCACTAGCTAACCGTACGTTGAAATACAGGTTAAATTTACCGTATGCGATACTGTCTCAGGCGAAACTTTGTTGAAGTCCAGCACACCGGGAGTAAAGGAAGTAACTCTTCAGCTTCCACATGGGGTGACCTGATGATGTAGCCTTGCTATGAAACCACGGCCGTGGAAAATAAAATTTCACGTGGAAACTGCTGAGTTACTTACTTCCTTTACTCCTAAATTTACCGCGTAAATTTGTGGCAGGTCGCTTCTTCGAAGACGTTAAAGACGCATTACAAACCCTCTTTTTAATATTCGGCCAGGGACATACTAAAACCAAGGAGTCGGGCTTTGGAACACAATTTAAAAAAAGCAATTTGTTAGTCGGACGATTAGAGAGAGAATTAGATATGATCACATGCGTGAAAAGTACAATACGTGTAAAAGTGTAATAGATTACGATAGGTAGTTATATTTATCTTGCAAGCGTCTTAAAATTTCTGTAACTGTTTGACGAAAAGGTCTAAAATACCATGGGATGAGAGAAATCAATCCCTTGGACATTGAAATAATCGAATGACCAAGTTGCGTGAAGGGGTAGACCGAGACGAAGGCGAAACCTCGGTCACTTTTGCCGGGGGTCCCTCATCACCGAATCCTAATTGGGCGAAGTGAACGGGCCATTACTTGTCATTACCGCTTGTCTCCTCAGGTGTCACGGGGGCTTTGCCTTGCCTTTCGTCGGGCTACAGCTAAAGTTTTCGCCGTTCCACTTCTGTGCCGTGCAAAATTCATTTTAGAAGGCGACTCCTCCTCAATGTCAAAGGTCTCCTTGTACCCTTTTTGGGACTTACGATATGCTCACACCTAAATTACCACGATATTGGGATTTCAGTAAGAGGAAGCATCGTGTTTCCCCGAAAATAAGTTCCACCATTATCATAAACAATGCTCGTACTAATAGTCCCACCACAAATGTAAACTCTAGTTAAGACCGTGAGCTAGAGGGACGGACTTCGTTCATTAAAGTACATAATGGCAAATGAATAATTATATTATATGATTAAATATAAATAATATTATCGGAATTAATGTCCAGTAATGGATATATATGTGAACAATATAAGAAGACGGTAATAAAATACTAGTTGGAAAAAAAGTTATCTCTGTACTTGAATATATGTAGATGTTTGCTCATGCAAGAAAAAGATGCCCTAAAAATATCTAACAATCGATATCTGCATTACGAATGGATAAATCGACACCGAGATTTTCATCCTTCGTCAATTTTTAGAAGTCCCATAAATTATTGTGGATAAAAGCAGTTTCAATTTTGCGATTGCTTGTGTAGCTGTACACGAGGTGGGGCAGATATGAATAGAAACAAAATCCACAATCGATGATCATAAAACAAGCTTTACACGTGTTAACATAACAGTATTACGACCGCAAAGAGTCTCTATATCAATCAAAATGTATGCCTTCTTTCAATTATTTCGATGGGCTAATCTCGATTTTTTCTAACTAGCTTGCTACGCCAACGGTAGAAGTGTAAGGTAATACAAAGTTTGGAGATTAGAATTTTAAACGGTCAAATTTAGTGCATAGTTCGACCCCGGGAAAAAATATATAATAATAATAATAATATTTATTTCACACTTTATAATACATGTTCATAAAATACATTCACCTAATAATGTGTGAAATTAGGCACCCCTGAAGAAACATCTTATTAAGGGGTTGCCATGACGATTTTAACGGCGGTAAATAATTATGAAATTAACAATTCTTGGGCAAGTTAAAAAATAATATAATTGTGTTCTTACGCTTACAGAAGTA
>WURS02082898.1:0-10153 GCA_011762765.2 Rhinocypha anisoptera
GGGATCAAATTGAAGTGAAAAAATCTCTTGAGCAAGGATGATGGAAAAAATTCCCAAGATTGAATTTTTGTATCATGAGATTACTGTCTTTAATTAGTTTGTAGCATGGAGTTTATTCGTACGAACAAGTATGATACTTTTAAGCTTTCATTAATTTAAAAAGTTATTTTACCTCATTAACCTTAAAGTTTAGATAGCAATCTTTCCACATTCAAGCCGCGACATACTACCTTTGTTCTTATGACCTCGATCTCATAACGGATGTAAAATTATCGTACTAAAATAAATATTAGTTTGTTTTCAAGTGTATTTTTAATGTTATAATGTATAAACAAATAAAAATTCACCGTCATGTGCATTTATTAGGTACAAGTGAGTAGATTATATCGATAGAAAATATCCCGCCAGTTGTATTTTCCTCCGCCATGGACTTTCTCTCGGACATTCATAAGATATATGTTTGACACTACACATCCATATACTAACACGGTTATTTTCAGAGCATTTTTTTTCTTATGAATGAGCAAGAGTGGACTGGAAAAAATTATGATGCTGACGAAATTACACTAAATTGCCTACTGAACAATTGCGGGAGTCTTAAAATTTTTAAACCGCTCTTGTGAGGTGAATAAAGACCCGTGGAATCTATGTTTCATGATTAGGAATTTGACGAAACCTGATGAAATCTTTGCGGGTTTTTCATTGGATAAGGCTTTCGACTGCCGACGTATCGATGGTTAACTCTGCCTTCGTCCTCAGCAACGCCCTGATGACAATGGCAGAGTCAGCCATCGAAACGTCGCCAGCCGAAAACCTAATCCGGTAGAAAACCCGCAGAGATTTCATCAGAATCATGCGTCGGCAAAACATGAAATCTTGACAAAACCTCTTTGCTTAAGTGTTTCACAACTTGACACCTAAATTCTCTGAACCCATAAAAACCTGGAATATCGTAACCATTGACGAATAACTATCGTCACATGCGTAGTACACATCGCAAAGAACCTTTGCATACTCGTATTTTATAGTAACGAAATATGTCACACTACAATTCAAAACTACGATTCCAAATCTCGGGTCCTTGAATAAAATTATTTGCAATAAAGCTATAACGTGCGGTCACTTGGTTGAGATCTATGATCATACCAAACAAATTAAACTACTTTTTTAATCAGAATGTATTTTATTAGCAATAGATTTGAGTTCAGCGAATCGATCTCTGGTAATTAGTCCCGATTTTGCCACTGTTAAATATGTTTTGGAGATCGAATACTCTGGCTAGGGGGAAGGGGATCACAGACCTTAATTTGTTTTGAATTTAAAGCGGAGACGATAACTATTTTCCATGGTACTTAATCATTTTAATCATTGTGCGCCGTTTATATTGTCTGGTATTATCAATCTTTATTGAAAGGGGATACAAACACCTGGGGCCCATCATAATCGGATTAAGTTGTAATATTCTTTCCATTCTTCTCATTTTTTATAGGGCAGTAAAAAGCGGCAACGTGAGGAATTCTGTTTTGTTGATCATCAAATTGGGACATTATCATTAGCTTTTTAAAAATTTATTTTGTGGATGTGCCATATACCGTAGTAATAGATAAGTTCTTAACGATATCATGTCTCAGTGAATAGGTCTCTAAATAAGTAATTCATAGATAATGTCATTTAAAAATGTGAATTTGTACCTTTTTTATCGACTTAGAGCTGTCATATTTCTTTGAGTTTCGAAACCTTTCAATAATCTGATGTTGGTGATGTCGAAAGAGATGGTGGCAGACGAGTGGGGATGAAACCTCAACATCTGAAGATGTCAATTCGGAAATATCGCGAAAACCAAGAAATCACAGAAGTAAGAATTACGTACTACGTATTTTTACACTAAGATTTTTAAACTGGTACGACTAGTTTCAACGCTATCAAGTCATCTAAAGGTACAAAAAAAAATATTTTTTCTTAATTTCGTATTTTTTTTCGTAATTCTTATTTCCCATAAATGGATTTCCGCATAGTTATGCCTGAAAATATAGAAGAAATCACAGTTGGACGTCGCGATAACCACTGTCAGGAAAAGGAAATGAATACTTTGCATTTGACCTTATGTCTTATTTACATAGATGTTGGTTATCTGCATTTATGAAAAAACCCTTAAAAATCGCCTCGAGGGCGCGTGGCAGGGGGTGAGTTAACACCAAGAATGCATACACCCACGTTCACACGTTCAAAACCATTCACCAAGCAGTAGAATACTTACATGAAAACGTTCGGTAAAAGGACAATAATGATATAATGCGGGAACAATGTTAAATTCATAAAAAGTAATAAAAGTAAAAAAGTAAAATAAAAGTAAAATAATAAAGTAAGTAAAAAAGTAAGATAAAAGTAATAAAAGTAAAAAAATAAAAGTAAAAAAATAAGTAAAGTTATAAAAAATGATAAAGTTTAATTACAATTTGTGCAATATAACCTCAGAATAGGTATATATTCACTAAATACACTAGCTAACCCCATCGTGTCCGTGATCATGTATATTTTGATACCTAATCGCACGAATAATAATAATTGTGGCAGTCGCGGGACTGTCCGACAGAAGTGGGACACTCACTGTCTTTGGCGAATTACAAAATTACGGGAAAGTACCGATTATATGTATTGTGGTTATATAATTATATGCGTGAATTTAGAATTGTTAAGGATGTAATAAATTAATCTTTTATTTTTAACATCTGACACAATCGATTATTTTTATCATGTATATGACAATACATTCATGTTACACATAAAAATTAATATAGTGTTCGTAAACAATATTTGAAATGCAGGGTGCGTAGAAGGCTCTCTCCCTCGCGGACTACTACGTGTGCACGCAATCGGAGCACACGCCACTCGGTGTTTCACTGTTTTCCCGTTTTACTCCATAATTCATTGCAGCCCCGCAGGCGCAGGCTGTGTGCGCAAGCACTTTCTCTTTTTTTTACCGTTTTAATACCCAAGTCAAGATTTTTGTGAAACGATCCATAAGAAGTGATCCACTTCAAAAGTTATTAATTGTCAGTTAGAAATATATTTATCTATAAAGTTTATTTGCACAGTTGTACCGAAATACTCTTTTATCTGGAGGAAGGATTAATTACTATCCAGGTTCACTTCAATGATTTCATTTTAAATCTACCCGCTCTAAAATATTTCACCCTGATTTTACGTAAGTAATCTTATCTACCCGAGCAGCACGGGGATTGTAATATGCCTTTAACCTCTTCGCCGAAGTGATTGCTGAAGTACCCTAATTCCACAGTGACGACATTATTTCAGTCAACATGTTTCGCTACGCTCTGGCATCATTACTACGTCTGATGGAGGGGTCCTGATGATGCTACAGTCTAGCGGAACATGTTGTCTGCAAACATTTTATCACCGTGTAATCCCAAAGTAATCACTCCCTCATCCCGAATCTGATGATTGCCATGGACCACCTTCGTGTTTATCGTATACACCCACGTGAAATCAATAGACGAATAACGGTCGGCGCTATTAGCAGGATACGTTTTAATTGGATCGTGAAACCACCGATTAGGACGGAGTGGCTCATTCGATGATTATAAATGCTATTTTTCTCTTCACGAGGCTCACAAACTTTTACGAGACATTACGGAAGCCATGAAACCAACCCACGCAATAAGTCAATATGAAGCATGGGCTGCAGTTTAAACCCTATTTAAATAAGGACCACCAAGATATTTCATGGAGAACAACAATACAGAAAATTTGAATTCACTATCGCGATTATGTATTCAATCCGGAGATTAGTTAGCTCTTTGCTGTAATTGACAATCCTTTTATATCCCTTTATAATTAATATGCATCTTGGTAGCTCTTCTCATTTACATCCCCCTCCGTGTTCTTCTCGGGAACTCTTCCACAGAATTTTATTCCTGGAAAATCCTGATTGTATTATCTATTTTCTATTTCTTTGTTATATTTAATGGTTATAACCTGAGGTATGTAGAAACTCGTGTTCAACGGAAAAAGGAAACTTCAAACAATAAGTAGTATTCCACGGAATTTTATTTTCACTGTACGACTAGTTTACGATTTGCGGGTGGCATTATTACCCTCTTTGGCACCCGATGATGTCTCCTGTGCGTCGTAACCATTTGTACCGTGAATGTAAAATTCGGTAGAATATCACTTAATGTTTTAAGTTATAATTTTTATGCTGCTTTTCTTTGTCCATTTCTTCGTCCTAAGCTTTTATACGATACTGACCTTCTAGTTTTAGGCCTTGATTCCTCTTTTTTTCTTTATCTTCCCATTCTATATTCAACATACGGCTCTCATAAATCAGATTTCGTAAACTGCTCTCTGACATCCATTGTTTCGCCTTACCTACTCGGTCCAATTCTGTGATTCATATGGTTTCGCGTGTAGGTCCTCACATTTTGCTTCCTTTTTTTCCCCTAATTGTATATCTCCCTCGAACAGAGACCGAAACGTGTGTAAACCCGAGCCGATTTCACTCGCAAGAGCAGCGTGTTTGATTTACGCAGCAGTGGATGCCTCTAGACCCCGAGTCCTTTGGCGGAGTGCTTTGCCAGGTTGTGTTACGCGAGTTATTAGCCTCGTAGCTTGAATATTAATATCAATCTTCTTCTCTTCCTCAGTCGCGAAACTTTATTTTTTTTTAACGAACTCCTCGCGTGACCGAGCGCACGGCTCTTTTTTTTTTGTCCACGAGCGTGCCCTTGCACAAAAGCGCGCGCGCAACTCATTTAAGCAGAGTGGGTTCGTAGAGCAATGCATCTTCCATCCCCTCTCGCACTCTTCCGGCTTAATTGCCTTCCGCCGACCATTTTGTCCTCTCCCCCCCCCCCCCCCCCCCCCCTTGGGAAAGGAATCGAGAAAACGGGAAGATCTGCTCAAAGAAGGAGTTCCTATCTTTTTTTATATAAATGTACATATGTATATATGTTTTCAGTCGAATGGATCATCTCCAAGATACACATTTTCCTTTGATGTGGATGCGTCCGCGTAAGTCGAGCGGGCACGAAAGCGGGATTACTGTGAGGGTGGTGGGTGTCCCTTGGGGAGGGAGGCTGGGGGAAGAGGGGGGCGGAGGGGGGGGATTGCTTTCTGGAAGGGAGGTATGGAGGGATTTTTGACGGGTCTGCATGAATCACTAGGCGGGGAACGACGTGTCGTTCGTCGCATCCTTGGTGGAGTCGAAAAGTAGAACGCGTCAGGATGGAAATCCTGAGGCGTCGCTTGAAGCACGCCATTTGTAACATCCGCCAGAATCTCGGCAAGCGTCTTCGGGGATGATTCCGTCTTCTCTGCCGTTGGGGTCTCGCTATATAATTTTACTTGCTCCTTCTGCGAGGATCTCCTGAATAATTAGACCCCGCCAGCAACTTGCGAAACTGCAACAATGACAATCCCGTTGACGAGTTTAATAAACATTCGCATCCACTGCTCTGCATTTCCTGCCTGCATGTATTAGTCCGGGTTTGTTACGTGGCTTGGATTTTTCTTTTAGTTTAATAAATAAACGGAGTTTTTATATACATAGAATGTGATAAAAGCCGTTCAACTATTAATACTCTATAGGATAAAGGAACCTTTCGAGTTATAACCCTGAGATTTCCTGAGTACGTTTTTGCCTTACTTTGACTTCACGCATAAAGTTATTATTTTATAAATTAGAACCACTCTGTAAATATTATACATATATCTCATTGATAAATATTGAAGTATCAGTTTGAAAAATACTTATTTGACCTAATCGTTAACTTTATCATTATTTCAGATAAAATTTCTTGCATTTGCAGCAATTCAAGAATTGTGGAAATTTTCTAAGATAGAACACATGTGTATCAGGAGACTTTTATGTATATTACAGCACTTACATATCTTTACCTTTTACACTGGGCTGAAATGACCAATGAAATATTGCATATCACCATTTCGAGATAGTAGTTTAATTTGGTGTTTATATTACTGAAATGAATTGATTTTCTGTAGTGCGGTCATATACTTTATAATTTTTTTTAGTAATCCGCATATCCTCTCATACTCAAGGCTCTTGGACATGAAGATGAAACACGTGACTATTATAACGAACATTTTTCACCACCATCTGAGGCAGAACTTGTACCAGGTGAGATGAAATTAGTAAAATGAACCCACTTTTTCGTTTGACCGCCATTGATTTAATTGTATTACCTCGGTAATCCCCTCTTTTATCTATAATTCGGACGCCTTATCGCTCACCCGTGGTGTAAAATCGCTAGCAGTGAATGATATTTTCGCTCCAGTGTTAACAACCCTCGGAGGATTTTTGTCATTCCCTCGAGGAGCGGAAACATTGACGCTAATCACTCTGATCGACGCATCACATCGACATCAAAATTTCGAACGAGCGCATCTTTTATCTCCTCACGATGGAAATGCCGTTACTTGGAGCTTATTTTCGTTTCTTGTTTCCGTTCCTTCTCCCTCGTGGGTGAACCCCGTGTACCGGCCCTGCACGCCGCTCCCCACACCCCCCTCCGCCTCCATCCCAGAAATCGTCTGGCCTCCCTTCATTCCCCACATCCTCCTCTGCCCACCCATGAAGCCCGCGGTGCCTCTAGTCCCTAATGGTCGCGGATAGGCGGTGTCTTGATCTCCCTCTCTCGGTAGCCCCCAGACTCAGCGCGAAATCCCTAACCTCACGACCCTCCCCTTCTCCCACCCCACTCCCCATCGAACCCGCTTTTCCCGCCGGGAAACCGAGAGAGAGAGAGGTTACGGGGCGGGGGATAGCGGGCTCGAGGCTCGGGCGAGGAGACACCTAATTAGGGCAGGGGGCAGGGAAGGGGGAGGGGAGGGGATGATGGGGAGAGGTGATCATCTCGAATGCATCCGGAGGCTGGAGGGTACTCGGAGGTAAAAATGCCCCGGAGGAAGGCAGGGATTCTAAGGCACCTAGGATAATCGACTTCATTTCGGGGGTAAATGGAGACCTCAAGGATCCTTCTGTTACTCGCGTCTTAACTGGAGTAGCAAAGAGAGCACAAAAGCAATGATGATTGGTGCAATAAAGCTAAATCACACGTGTAGAGTTAAAGGTAAAGGTTATTAGGTTATCGAGTAAAAGAAATGATATTTCCAATATTACCCAACGAAGAAAATCACTCGCGATGGACGCAGAAAGTCAGGAATGACCTCATGACTGAGGATTAATAAAAAAAATGATCACCTGCGGTATATCTTTTTAGAGGAGTTTCCGATGTGGGAGATCATAAGAGGTAATCATCTTGAACGAAACATATTTATATACATATATATATCTTAAGGAAATTTCAGTATAGGTTGATTGGACCTCATGACGAACATTTATCGATGTACCTTTTCCATCTTTTCGTTTTAGCCAGTCGTAAAAGATCTTGTGGATAGCGTTTTATTATATATGCATTATTTTTGGAAATAATCAATATGTAGATTAAATCTTCGGCGTAAAGCATACAGCCAACGGTTTAGCGTATAAGTGTTGTATATTGCGACACTATCGTATCATATTCGTAATACTGTTTTTTGCTATTTATTTTTTTCTAAATATTTTTTAGCTACTCTTGATGTTCATTATTGAAATTTGAATGAGAATCATTTCACCGTTGCGCCACGTTTTAATTGAAATTACTGCAGCAATCATTTTCCTATCCACAAAGTTGACCCAAAATTGTTTCGATTTAATGTCAGTTTTACTACGAGTAGTTACCGATCTGAACACCAGATCGCCAAGTTTATTTCGAGATACGTAGCAATTAGGAGGAATTGTCACAGAGCCAAATGCTGCTACTGGAAATTATTTGTGTCGCATCTTTTCGATGACTGACCAATAGTTGTCCATGCTCGTTTAAACAATTGATCTTTAATCCTATGCATTCAACATATAATTCAACGACCAACCAGGAATCTGTTTATGTTTTTCAAACACGCTGTAGATCTTATAGTTAAAGCTGGAGACATATTTCAGTTAAAGCTAATAATGAAATAGTGTGTAACACGTGTTGTAGAATTTTTAGTCGAGTACCGTGTGAATCACGTGAAAAGATCATTTATGTTAGTATTCTTTTTAATTTCTGTTTAAAAACGTACTTCATTATTTTTATCGCATATGTTGATGTGTCCGTCATTTTCATGAAATGTATGGCACCGACCTCTGGTAGCATGTGAAGAAACTTCATGCAATTATTTGCGCCTAGAATGGTACTACAAAATCCAGTCCAATTTCTAGTACCATTTCTGGCTTTAGAAATGGCGTCGTGTGTAACGGGCTTAAAGGTTGCAGATCAAAGTGTAGCCTCCGGAAAGAGTATTGTGCTGCTCCAAATGGGGGTGTTACAAAATTTCTTTTATTTGAGGAGGCGTTACATGACCGAAGCCATCTACGCACCCTATGAAAAAATTTGGGCATACCTAATTCGAGGAAATTCAACTCACTTTTTGATAATAGAACGAAGTGGCCTGTTATTTTTTTAACACAGTCCAGAATAATAGGATAAATACATTCTCTGTAATCGGATGAAATGTGAATAACATAGAGAAAGACACAACTCGGTTCGAAAAACTGGTAAATAGGAAGTTTTCCCATTCGAAAACTCTCTCAGGACGTGCCCCTGAATGGCGGAGTGAAGACGGAGGCGCTCAAAGGACAAAGACTTGGTAAAGTGGACCGCTATCTTCTTCCAAGAAAATGGGGAAGGCTCTCAATTGGGATTGCCATTTATTGGTAACTGTATTAGTACGGGCATTTTGGTTTCTGCCAGGGAGGAGCTAATCACCATGGAAACCTAAGATTATTTTCCATTCCAAATACACGGGTAAAACTACATGTATACATGCCAATTAATCTTTTATACTATACTACGGTTAAATGGTGGGAGTGGCGACTTGAGAAGGGAGCGATTTTTTCCGGTGCGGTCTAAGACAGCTGCATTTGTGGCCATCGACTTCTGCTCTCACGATCAAAATATATCAAAGGCCTGCTTTAAACCCCTTCTGAATATTGGAGCTTGGCTCTCCGTCTCCACCCGCAAATGGTTATAATTTACGGCTACATATTAATAAAGCCACCAAAGCATAACCAGCCAAGGAAATTCACACATCAGGGTGGAGGGGCCAGTTCCTTTCCCTGTGCCACCTGTGGTTTCTCACGAATATGTGGTACCCGAAAAATTACTCAGCTTGGGTTTAGCTGGAGGTTTTCGGAGTCGTCACCGGGTCTCGAACTCGGGTCCCCCGGTCATTAGCCAAGTACTCTACCCACGGCCACGACGTCTGTAAGCAAGACTATGCCACAATAAATGACTACTTTTAGAGATTTTGTAGTGCTTTCCTCGACTTTTCTAAAAAAGAAAAACCAATTAGTTTCCAATGAGAAAGTGAAATAAATGTGCTTGAACAAAAATGTGATGGACTTGTACGGTTCATCGCGTTTTTTTTAATACGTCGCAGCTGGAATTGAACGAGATATAGGTGGAACTGGTGGTGAACTTGATCCATTTTGTTTTAAAAAACTTTCTTAAGTATGTCACTCGACAATAAGTATGGACAAAAGGAATCAATGAGAATGGCATCGGTGGAAGACTAGTAATGGAACACATTAATCATGTATGTGTAAGAAATCATGCCACAAATGAGAAGTGTATGACGGAAGAAAATGGTACCGACGTTTTCAAACAAACATTTATGAGAACTTGGGATAACGAAGAATATCCTAAGAGACACAGACAAATGAAGATAGTGACCCTCGTACTTTAGAAGCCATATTCCATTTTCCGATTCGTGAGTCCGCACATACTTAGTAGGATCCCTTACAACTTCCTTTCGCTTTGAACACGCTTTCCGACAACCACGCCTCTAAGATGGAACCCCTGTTTCCCAAATTAGGCAATAGAATCGTGGAAGAGCCCCTTTCCGGATACGCCATTACGCGTGGAAGAGGAAGGAATACGCGATTGCCTTCCTGTTCCGTACGTCCCGACGCTTCAAACCGCTGTGGCACGTGAGCCGTAAAATTTTCGACGAGTTCGCAAAAAGAATCGATTGAAGGCAAAGAGGTTTACGTGCAAAACTCAAAGGGGGGGGGAGGTGAGGGGGGCGGGGTGTT
>WURS02082909.1:0-10153 GCA_011762765.2 Rhinocypha anisoptera
CGCATTGGGAGTGCACGTGAATGTTTGATGGTGGCTCACCCCCTGCCACACAACCCCTCGTGGCGGCTTGCAGGGTAATACGTAGATGTAGATGTAAAAGTTCTCTTGGAGTATAATGTTACCGTTTCCGCATGCTCTAAAAATGTGCCTCGATGAAAATTTAAGTGCCACAGACCCTTTCTCGCAAAATCCGCCGCTTATTCCACCGCAGCTTGCTCTCCGGGTGACGTCACGTCCCCAGTTGCGTAGAACGGACTCATTTTCTTTTCAGGGAGCGACCCATTCTAATATATCAGTACCATGAAACAAAGAAATGAAACCTCGTCAATGCAGATTGACTTTGCGGGGGACGGAACGGCATCGAGAAGAGTGCTCTCGACTGACGGGGGTGCATGTTTACGTTTGGGATATATCGCACAGGCAAAGAAAACCGACTAAATAACGGCAATAAAAGAAAAGACTGCCGTTTGGCGGCATTTGATAAATCATAGAAGGATGAAGGGAAAGATTGTAAACGGCGTGCGAAATTTATTTTCTATTGGGAGGGGAGCCCGTTTGCGTTGCGAAAGACTTAATTGGAAAGCATTCGGCAATCTAATCTCTGGAAGCGAGTGCAATAAATTAAACTTCCCCTCACTGAAATGATACGTAAGCGAACGAGCCTGGAAACTCCCGCTTAGGCGAAAGCACGAGGTGGAATTGATCCTGAACCCAAAATAATACATCCCTACGACGGTCTCCTTTAGATCACCCACCAACCCTTTCTCGCGTCTAATGCATTCAAAAGGATCACATGGTTTTATTTGTTTGGTAAGAATTCAAGACTTGGCTCCATTATTCACAGGCCCTTAGGAGTGGATATTGACAAAGCACGAAGTGAGAAGTATGCCTGTGGAAATAAATTTCAAAAGTACAGACATGCTATCAAAAATCTCATTTTACATTACCCTGTCAATGTTGATTGTTCAGTCAAGAAGTTCGTTTAGAAATAATCCAGTAAACTATTTAATTCCTCGTCCACAATCGGAGGAAAGTAACTTTTTTCATATTTTGAAAATTACCATATCCTACTTATGCACTGTTTATTAAGTTTTTAATCTTGCGAACAGAAGGCGGCAGAACTATTCCCTATTTCATATTTAAGAAATTTTCAAGAACTGATATCAGGAAATCATTCTCGGCTCTACTATGTGGAACTCCTTCATTATGTATAAGATAAAGGAAACTTTGCAATTCCACAAATAACACTTTATTACGACCGGTTTCGTTCACATGGTGACATCGTCAGGTCCTGATGATGTCACCAAGTGAACGAAACCAGTTGTAATAAAGTGTTATTTGTGGAAATGATATCAGTTTCCGGATAAAGAGGATTTTCGCTAATTTTAGGCGTGGGAAAGTGTTTCCCATTGTAACGTGTATTGTATATTGGAGCAGTTCCACGACGCACGTCACGGCCGAATCCATCCATTGTGTCCTATTACTTTGAAAGGTTTCTTCGTCATTTTTTTCCTAGGTATCTATAAAAGCAACCGGACAATATTTGACATTTATATCTATTACGTATTATTATTAGCTGTTATATCTATTACTGCCGAAACGGTATACTAAGCAGAAGTCTATAACCATTCATCTGTTCTCGTCCTACTTGGAGAGCCTATAACGTTTCTTCTACTTCTACTTCTAAGCATTACCCTGTAAACCGACGAAAGAGCGTGTGGCAGGGGGTGAACTACCACCAAACATTCACATTCACTCCCAAATGCAAATGTTAAGATACACATTGCACTCAGACTGAAACAACCCCATTGCAAAATAAAATAGTAGAGCATCATCCACAACATGCGGGAAAATGTCAGACTTCTCACTACAAACATGCATGAAAACAACCACTAATGCCATCACAATACATGCAAGGTCCAAACGGGAGCTCTTCTCCTTCTAAACTATCAACATACTTTCACACATGACTAACTCCATTACCTGTGGAGACAATTAAGTGGTTTCGCGACCCTAATGGGCTGGTGGGAGGTAAGTAGGAAGTGACCTCTCTCGCGGGCAGGTAATTAGGGGGTGGGGATTAAGTGAAGGGCTTAGAGATAAGGGGGGGGGGTCACAAAATGAGTGTTTATGGTTTTTTTTAGAAAGTTTTGCAATCGGGACGACGGGTGAATTTTGTAACCCAACGGGCGAAACCGTTGGAAATTTTGAATCCGCTGAACGACCAGTTTGGACCGCATGTTTGCTTGCTGTGAAAAGATTATCTTGTCAGAAAGATTTTACTGCTCATTAAAAATCATTTTGTGATTATATATTTTGTCGTGTTAATGTATCGATGCAATGAATATCTATATCTACCTAAATGAAAAGAAGGAATCTATTTGAGACGCGTGTTAGCTCGTTTTACAATTCTGATTAGCAGTGAAAGACAATCGGTGGACCTTTGTGTTCTTGGCCTCATTGAGTACTGTGCCTAGTCGTCCGAAAATTAAACATTAATATAGCACATCATAAAGGGAATAATGGTAAACGTCCTATTTGGAAGTATACGTGTCTCACTGACCATTTGGAAATATGGAGAAAATATGGCCACTCCGGCACGAATACACGACTCTCCCAGATGATTCTTTGTCGACGAGTTTTTTTTTGCGAAATGAAGTCCGTCGTCGTTTTCCGTATTCGCCTAGACTGATCAAATTATCTGTATAGTGTATAATTTCCTGCCGACCGGTTTAGCCTGGTGGATAGCGTTCTGGCCGGCTATTTTTTTTTTTTTTTGGAACTGGTGGGGGAAAATGCGGTGACGCACACCCAGGAAAGGTGACCCTGGGGAGTGGGACTCGGCCGAGGTCTAAGGAACCCCCGACCCATACCCACTAAAAACCCAAAGGTCGCGGGTTCGAATCCCGCCCAGGGCATGGATGTTGTGTTGGTCCAGATGGGTTTTTCTATGAATCGAAGAGGTGCGAAATGACCATAGCTGTCGAAGCACCCTATAAACAAAAATACTACTACTAGTAAAAATTTCCTTTCCTGCGAGGAAAACGTCTCTCGGAGAAACGTTTCCTCTGCTTGATTTCGGGTGTCGAGTGAGTTAGGCTTGACGAGTGCGTATAAGGCACAATTGATGCGAAGACCGGCATATGTACAGGAGCGAGGCACAAGGGCGGGGGGAGAAGCGGAAACGACGTGGAGGGATCGGGTGTTTGTTCATTTTCACGTCCGGCACCAATTCGGATTTCGCCAGCCATTTTGTGGTCGACGTGTCGCGTCGAAGTCATAATTACCCGCAAACAACGCTCCTTATCGACGCCCCAAATCTTTACGCTTACCGTGTTTGTTCCGGGGGGGAGTTTCAAATGGGAAAGGCAAAATCCTCTCCACCGCTTCCCCCAGTTGAACTTTCTAGGGACGTAACTTGGTGGAAATGGCTCGAATACATCTCCGAAATTTTATCGGGGGCCCTTCTCCTTTAATATAAACTTGATGTGGAGGAAGGGCTTTTGCCTTCCGACGATCCCAAGAACTTTATTGACGGAAATAATGATTGTTCCTCCCAGGTCGGTGGATTGAAATGGTAGTAGAGAGGATAGGGGTAATCTATTCAAGGCCTGTTTTTCGCCGAGTTTCTCATTAGTTCGTGGTATTGATCATCCCTGTAGTATAATAAATATAATCACAAGCTCGGAGAGAAAATAGTTGGAGTAGCTAGTGTATATAAGGACGTAAACGTAGACGAATCATTATCTAAAGACCTCAAAACTGGTCCGAGATGTGGCAGCTGGAATAAAATTCGAAAAAAAAATCTGTGGCGATGAAATGTTAGCGAAAGAGTAGGTCTCCAGTGAATACTCGTACTGACACAGTGAATGGAACAGCTCTAAAAAAATACATAGAAGATGACAAATATCTGTGTAATAAAAGACTAAATACTTTCACCGGGGAAAATACATTCGGGAAATTTGTGAAACAGCTAATAGAAAGTTAGGATTCATAAAAAGAGTAATAAGGAGATATTATGAGAAAGAGTAAAGATCACTGTTATTTGGAGAAAGTTTTGCCGTGAAAGTTTTGCAAGGTAACGAAAGTAATGGGATCATCGAGAAGTAGGACGGCTAAGTTCAAAGATTAATATTCAAATTAATCTTAAGCTGGGACAAGTAGAAACATTTATTTTATTTTGGGTGGTTGTCTTAAAGGAAAAGAGACGGGAGCAAGCAGGACCGATAGGTAAGTAATAGTGTTAGCAAAATAAGGAAAGGAAGGAGTTGATGGCAGGAACTGTAACGAAAGTCGTTAAGGAAATTTCACCGAAGGCTCCCGTACACCGTCCATCACGATGTGAAGTCATACGCGTGCATGTGAAAAAATGTGAACTTGATGGAGGTGCTAAAACATTCAAGTTATTACGAGAAATGGTAATGTAATCTGTATTATTGATCTGGCTAACATTTCACTTAGTTATTTGCTAATACAATTCTAATATTTAGGGATTTTAATTTCATCATCAGTACTTCAATCCGAAGATTGGTTGACTGCAGCCCTCCATCCTTTCCTATCTAGTGGTAGCTCTCTTGCTCCTTGGTAGGTTTTCCTTCTAACGTCTCTAATAATTTGCCCTATATATCTATCCCACGGCCTTACTCGAGGGGCTCTCCCCTCTATTTTTCCTTTTATTATATTTTTCACGAACCCATTATGCCTCAGGATGTGTCCTATCCACCTTATTCTTCTTTTTATATGATTGCAATTTTAAAGATAAATCCTATCTGACCAAAATGAACAGCGCTCTTCTGATGTTAATTGTGGCTCTTCTAATGCGATAGCTGATATATAAGAAGTTAGTTATTCCGATATGCTTGGCGTAGGGACGTTTTCGCTGTATATGGCGAAAAAAATTTCCAAAATTTAAACTTGTGATTTCATGGGTCGGCCGCGGTCTCGCTTTGGAGTAAAAGAAAGCTCGATTCCTAGAATAATCGGACGACTCCGCGCTGCGGCGTGTAAATTGAGAAGGCTAGCCCGTCTCCCGGTGCGGGCGGGAAGCGAGGCAGTTGGTGGGGGGTGTGAGGCGTTGCTAGATGCGTACGCGGAAGGGGGTTTGAGGGACGATTGGCGTCGCTGGGAGTCCGGGACCATGCGGATGGAGGAGGGGTGGGTGGCGTGATCGTCCTAGTCCTCTGCGATTGGCTGTTTATGAAAGATGACACAACCACGCGATTGGTGGGAAAGAATTTTCGCCGTAAGCCGACGGAGGAGGGAGCCATGTTGCATTCGCGGTAGTGTTTGTGTTGAGGTCGCGTCGTTTTGTTACTTCTCCCTCTTCGTGTGAGTCACATAGATTTCGAGATTAATCTTTAAATGAAATATTTAACGTTCCCTAAAAATGCGTTATCGTTCCCCGAAATGATTTTCCGCGGCGATGGGCGGCGTTCCATCTGACCTTTTAAATGCACCCGTCGAAATCTTCAGCAAGCAGACGTCTGGAGGAAGTTGTTCAACACACGGCCATGACAGTTAACGACGCTCCTGAGAGAAGATGGGGTCATGACGTCGGCCATTTTGTGTACTCTTCGAATCCATAAAGGTAACCATTCCATTTCCGTCGTAGCTGTTTTCAGACGAGTAGGTTTTAGAGGAAGATGTGTGGGTGTGATGTGAAATATTAGAGACACATTAGTCAATCTTGTTGACGGGATTGGAAATCACAAAAATCTACTGGTTTGTTTTTCTTACATCATACCCAACGCATTAATTGTTTCTCGATCAGTGGTAAAAAATAGCTAATATTGATTAGGTGAAGATGGACTGATAGGTGAAGATGTTATATTTATCTCACGTATGCTTTACCTGTAGACGGATCACCCTTGAGTTAATTTACCACCATGAAAAAATCTTCCTAAAGATGATTCATTTATTCCTCTTCTTGCGTGATGTATATAAGGTGAGTCCCTACACGCAATACTTGTAATTCTCCTTGATATTTTTTGGCGTTGTCATTGTGACCTTTAAAATGGCGAGACGCCATTGGAATTCACCCGAGTGTGTACATGTGGATTCGTTGAAGTGAATTACCCTCACACCGAGAGGTTGGCGTCGTCGACGAAACGCACTGAGATAATCTTGTGGAGATCCGTTGTTTGACTCCTTTTGCGCCTGTTGCGATTTATCGCAATCGAGTTGGTCGAAGGACTACTACTATTGCCGTAGAGTTTCGTAATCGATCACGAGATGACTAGGAGCAAGGACGACGGTTCGTATCATATATTCTTCTAGGGATTCGTGGTGTTTGTGTTTTGTGGACGAATTTGAGAATTTCGGAGGAGGCTAGAGGTTTCGGTGAAAGTTTTCCGCAATTATAATGTATTCGACGAATGGGCGATCCGATATTGCCGCGCGTGTAACCTCAGAATTATTTGTACCATTCTCCTCCTCGGGAGTATAGCTAAAAAAACGCCCAAAGCTTCCAAATATACATCTTTATTCTGTCGATTCTCACTTTAAAATTCCCTCACTTCGCACTCAACAGTCCCCGCTATTCCTCCTCAATAATCCCCGCTCTTCCCCTTACACAAACACCAAACAAAAGCTCTCCAACAATCAGCCATCCAAAATTCTACTCCACATCATCAACAATGAAACAAATGGCCAGTACACAACATCACAACAATAGGCCAGGTATTGCACGCGTGTAACGGCGTGAAGGGAGTAAGAAGACAGAGCGCACAATCTTCCTCTCTCCACTGGTGGGGGGAGGGGGAATCAGGTGTGGGAATCAGGTGTGTGTCTTGGCTCTGTGGGGAAAGGGTGAATGTGTGAATATACAGGTGAATAGAGAATTGAGGAAAGGATGGGGGGGGGGGATACGAAAGGACACAGCTTGCAGGTGGCAGGGTGGGAGCGGGGATAAAGCGGGAGAAATTCCTCATATCCTATTACTGGATGACGCAACCTCTGAATTATATGCCATGTTATGTCTTGGTTGAAATGTTCTCGCTTCATATTGTGCGTTAGTTTATCATTATATTTTCTTCCATCCGTTTTCATTCGTAATTAATTATTTTCTAATTTCTGTTCCAACTCCTAATTCCGGTCGATCCAATATTACAGCGAATTGGTAACAGGTATCTACTTATTCTACGTGGTCAATGTGATCTTTTCATTCGTTCGGACTCATGTCGAATGTGTGGGACTTTCATGAGACAGGATTTAGTTTTGGAATTAGTTCGAGTGCATCGCAGACCAGGTATTTTTTGTGAAAGGTTGTTACGGTCAACGTAGCAGTGTGACAAGCTTATTGCAGAAATTAGGTATTGCAAAACGTAGGTTGAAGTACAGGTTAAATTTATTGAGCAGATTTCAGAAAGCGAAGAAGTTAGACGTATATTTCTAGCCCCAGTCATACGAAGATATATCAAATCACGAACATAAAATCAGGGAGATAGGCTGTCTAACAGATAGATATAGAATGTCATTTTTACTCGTATTATTAGAGATCAAAATAAATATGATTACAGTGATAGTTAGGGTACCTAGTGTATATATTTTATATTTGTCGTGCATATTTTTATTTAAATATTATTTGAGATTGTTCCCGCATGAAATGTTTTTGTCATTAAAATTTTCTGCCTACAATTAGTTTCTTTTACTATATACATTACGTTATTCTACATGCATGTGCGAATGCATGCCTGGTGATGGAGCCATTTCGGTGCTTTTCAGGGTATTACGTAGACGATCTGACGACACCAAGTCAAAATCACGGCTGAGGAAAGTACCCCGAAACCACTTTAATTTCTTCTTACTGAAACGTGAATATGAAACTCATTAATAGAGATTAACCCTAGAAACTACGGAGCTCAGCCCACTTTAGTGGGTGTCTTCCCGCGTAACGGGGAAGTCACGTCTTCTCTTGGTTGTCAAGCATAGAAATCATTGAGAAATCGGGACAACGGAAATGTAAAAGAACACACCCAAAATGTTAACTATTAGAAGAGGAGGAGGAAATAAACATATGATATATGCTCAAATAAAGGAGGAGGTTCAGAACATGCCTTACAGAAAGAACGTAGTGTTGATTGGGGACTGAAATATTGTCGCAGGTGGACGTGGAATTGAGGTGCAAAGATAAGAGATCCAGTAAAAGATCGCGGGGAGGTTTCAATGGAATACTGATGGAGAAGGCGACGGGTAAATATGATTCAGCTGATTCGAATGGGCTCAAAAACGATCACGTGACCATGTGGGATAAAGTCAGGGCTATATTCAGGAAATAGAACTGGAAATACTAACCTTAAAGGTTTGTCAGGAAAGGAATCAATGGAACCGAAAGAAATCCAAACGTAATGGGCCGTTACATGATTCCAAAATATGATCATTGGGGAGGAAAGATGAGCTCAGATTGGAGGTTTTCTGAGATGTGGGTGTGGCAAGGAAATGGGGAAAGTAAAATGGACTAAGAAAATCGAGCGAATAATTGATAATGGTTGGGAAGGGGATGCAGATGTGTAGGGGGAAATCCGAAGAAGGCAGGGAGGATGGACGGAGGGGTTACACAGATGTGATGTGCATTTGAAGAATGTAACAGAGGGAAGAATATTGGGTAAGCAAGGGTGAGGTAGGAAAATAATAGGGATTTTGAAAACAAGGATGACGGTTCGGAAGTATAGATTTGATGAAGGGGATTTATCCATAAATCGCTCTTTTTCTGGAGGTCATAAAAACCTACCTGTACTCAGTCGATCAGCGATCATGTACATCCGTACCTACCTACCATCTACGTACGTGGAATAAAAGCGTACGTACGTACATGTTATAAAAAAGTAAACCAGATTGTCCTGTCCTAGTGGTGCAAAACTGAGTGTTCCAAAAAGTTGTTTTTGAAAAAGGCTCCCAAAAATATTGCTATGTGGTAGAACGGGCATTCCTGCGTACCCGGTGACAAGTTCCTCTTGCAGGACAGCTTCCCGTCACGTAGCATGATAATACTGAAGTGATTTTAGGACCAGAGAGAGGTGGCCTTTATGCCCTAAGTGTCACGGGTGTGTGCCAAAGGACTTTTTTTTCCAAACAAGTGTGACGCCACTCTCGAAAGGGCGTGTCACTTTGTCTTCGACTCGATTTTTGGCGTCCACTAATCCATAGCGAGTGCACATTGATAAATTGACGGTGGCGTTCCGTCGAAATGGACTTCGGTGTTTCTATGGAGGCAGTAAGAAGATCTGTCACCTAACTAATCGCTGCGTGCACTAGATAAGGCCATATTTGGTCATAAAATTGCAATCTGAGACGAATAATCGCATCGGTGCAAAAGGAAAGGATTGAGAATCGTACGGAATGCCCCCCCCCCCCCCACCTTCACCTAACATGAAACTTATTTCGAAGCAATAGGTAGAGTACGATTGGCGTTAGAAACCACCAGTTACGTCTCACAACTTCTTTGTGGGCATAGTTTCTTTTCTTCCCGGCTAGATACCCCTTTCCATTTCCACTTTTGTACTCGTTCGCCTCCGTCTTTTCATGTTTGAAAGCTGCCTAGTTGCCCAAGACACTCGGTGAACTTCAGCAAAAACCATAAATAGAACCTCCTTTTCCTTAGTCTCTATATAGTAGGTGACTTAAAACACACTGGAAGATACCACCAAAGTTAGTACGTCTGAAATAATTAGAGATCTTCTCGATAGACGGCGCCATAAAGGTTTGTTTTTCGACGCAGTTCAAACATTATACGTTCCACTCGAGAATGCTGCAATCCTCTACCGAGGAAATGCCAATCATCGTGAATCCCAACGATTGGAAGAAATCTATGAACTCTTGCAGTGGTGTATCCGAGCTTTAGACGTCTGGTCGTAGAATGGAAGGTCGAAGGTCACTTGCACTTGCCTTTCTTTCTCTCGGGCACTCCTCATGACGCCAATGGTACAAGTTATGTGGCAGTCCAGTGCTTCGGCGCTCTTTTGGGGAGATTTCGCGGCGGTAGCAGTCCAAACAACCCATTCCTCTTGGAAGCCTCCTGCGGGAGCCGGGCTAGGAGGAGAGAGAGGCTGAAGCGATGAAGGGACGTTTCCGCCCAACTTCCCCTCCCTCCTCCCTTTATGCGATTTATATTATCTCCGGCAGATTGTTCGGGGGCGGTTTAGGGCGGGAGGCCTCC
>WURS02082920.1:0-10152 GCA_011762765.2 Rhinocypha anisoptera
CCTCCCTCCCCTGGCTCTACACATTTCCTTCAGAAATGGCCTCCACCTGTTGCTCAACTGAATGGCTCTGATGGAGAAACTCACCCAGTGGAAAACCCAAGAAGTTTTTACTGGAGAGAAATTAGCTTTTTTATTGCTGTCAGATATGGGAAGACAAAAGAACATCGAAAACAAAAGAGAGATTTGCCACTTGGTAATGGAAACATTATTTTTAAACTTTCATTATTCAAAGCATGTACTATTTCAAAGCTTTTGGCTCAGCATTTTGAAGTGCTTGTCCATGCTGTCTTTGGCCACCATATGTTTGAGATCAAGATTACATTTGGCATGAACTGAGATTCCTCCATCCACACATAGGGTGAGAAACTGAATTGACCCCAATCACATTTGACACATTTACTTCATTTAATGACTACGAATTCAAATTTCATTACTCAAAACAATTTCAATTTTTTTTCTTTTAATGCATTGGACATACACATATATAGTATGTAAAACATACAATGCCTGGTAAGGCATCAGGTAGGGGTCATAAGAATTTGGCTTAATCATCACAGATTCTTAAAAGTTTTTTGGCCTGGAAGCTCATCAGTGTTAAAGAGAGCCACAAGAGTTAAAACCAATACAGTTGATTTTTCAATTTCACATTACTAAGGAGATTTGAAAGAAATTTTTATTTCTGGGACACTTGTGAAAGGCATTTGTCGGGCGCATACTATGTCATGAGACAATTTACCATGCTTACTATGATTCTTTCCACATAATTCGCCTATACTTACTTGTATGTTGGGTGCAAAATCGCTATGTGGAGAAAAATCATTTACTAAGATGCATCGGTGGGCATCGCTTTGGCAGTAATTATACCAAAAGTTGAGCACGTTTGGTGCCCAAAGTTTGGAATGAAAGAAAGTACTTTTCCACAGTTTTATTCAATAGTACAATACAATTCATTGTAATATGGCATCGTCAGGTACTGATACACTTAGGTATAGATGCTGTAATAAGGTGAAATGCATCATACCATTTAATAAAACTGTAGAAAAGTATGAAATATCTTTCATTCCAATCATGGATATTTATAACTTCCACAAAGTGAAGCCTGAGAAGCCAACTTTACACATTTGGTGTGATTGGCCCCTCCATATGTTTAGCAAGTAAATATGTCTCACCATAGCAGGTAACATCTCTCAAACAAGCATCAACAGTTTAGTACTTCTTGATAAGTACATGGTCTTATGTTGGGAAGTGACATGATATTTTGAAATATTTCATCATTAGTGTCCATATAATCAACTAGGCAATAGGAACCATTCTCTTTTTATCGTGTCAGAATTGTTTATTTATCAGAATTCAGTGGACTTTTCATATAAGACATAGAAATTGAGCCAAAACAAATTGCTACAGGAATGCCAATGGCACAGTCAGATCTATCACCAACAGTTATTACAGAATATTCACCGGTTGCAAAACTTTGTCACAACAAATAAATTCCTAATCTGTAAGAAGATTACATAAAAATGAATTACTCACTTTGTTTTCACCGTGAGTGATAGTTCTTCTGCTTCCTGAAAAGATGCATGTTTTGGTAGGTCAGTGATCACCTGAAACTTTGGTAAGACATAGTCGGCGACCAAGAAAGTTTTGTTGAATGTCTCGGAATTGGCCGTTGCTTTAATGCTCCACTCTCCAAAAACTGGACTGTGCGATATGGGGATGTCTCCTATGAAGAGCCCAAAATGAGTGAGCACCTTGTCCCACCGCCTTACTTCATTTCCATTTCCATCCTGGAAAAAAAAAAGAATTAATCCACTATTAACCCAATAGATGATACCTCATCATGAAAAGTATTCAATCAGTATGGAATCTTGTAAAAAGCCCAATGCATTTGTGGAGTTAGAGAAGGGGTAAATAACGTACAATACATAACGTATCCATGGAAAAGGAAATTAGCCAAAAATGTATAAATTACTGGACTATACATTTACATAGTCAACATCAAACATCAGTCAAACAACATTAAACTAAATCAAAGCAGTGGCACTGTCAACTGATTTAAGGCTACAGGATTAAAATCTCAGCTAGCACCCATATGTATGACTTCATATCATAATTTCACATGGAAATATTAATAAAACAAGGTACAGCACTTGCAAGAGTTACACATAGTTACAAGTACTTACTGTCACAAGCACGTCAACAAACTGCTTTGCTAGAGGTCTCAGATGAGAGTCCAGAGAGAAGACTCTGAAGTTCACCGTGATCCCAGGTTTATAGACTGCTCGATCCAATTGTATAAACATGGAAGAGATCTTCGGAGAGTAGAGTATCTTTTTTGTTTGTCTGAAGCCTATCAGTGCACCAGAACCATAAACAGAAAGACTGTAATCGCCGGGTAACAGAGCACCAATCTGAAAAAATTAGCACATTCTTTACAAGTGTCTATAATATATCCAACTATCAAAGTCATGGATATAAAAAAATTATACATTTTGGATAAAATGGTCATTCGAGTAACAGTGATGACAAAATGAGTGTAAAGGCTTCTACAGTGAAATGTTATTACACAAATTATTCATCCAGGTACACCATGTATATTGACCTGAAGGAAGAGACATCTATGATGACCTTTGCCACCTATCCTGGAGATGTCTTTTAGCCCAAGTACTCTTTAACCTAGAGACACTTCCAGTATTTTGTCAAAGCTGTTTCCCTGCAAGTCAACCTAAGTGATGTACCCAAATGGAGGATTTTTTTGCAGAGTTAGCCAAATAAAAATAGTATGTATAATGATTATTTACAAAGTTGTCATTACTGGGTCACAGTGTGAATAAAATGTACATATATGGTTGCTCCAAATAAATATGCAGTTAATACTGATATTCCCATTTAAGTTATGAATGACCAGCTGACATAAATGCTAATGTGATGGAAACAGAAAAACAATTGACTTTTTTCCTTGAAATGACAGTCTACTACACATTTATGCATGGCGTTTGTATGCTACATTAGTGAATGGATACATACTTCAAGAGTCTTGCTTGAGGATTAGTATGGTGTCTAGTAACTCCCTCACTTCCCAGGAGAGGGAGGTTAGTAGGCCAGTGTGCCTCATGGGCATTCTGAAAATAAATGTGCGGTGAAACAAATGTGAAGTGTGTGCAAAATAGAAGCAGTAAGGATGATTTTGGTGGGTTCATTTACAAAGTATCAGATCATATTGTGGTGAGTAGATATGATCAACCATTTATACAGTGCAGAAAATTAGTATTAAATGCTCATTCAAATGCCTGAGCATTATTTGTGCCGAGAATATGAGGGAAAATGATCAAAAATGAAAATGTCCATCCGACAATGATTCATTTTCGATATATCTTTCATCGTCCTTAAGATTATTTTTATACAGAAACTCTCCATGTAATTATTTATTTAATAATACCTATAATTTTTGCATTTACATAACGATTTAGTTTTGCATAAACATTGTGACCTAGATCACTGAAAAATTCAATAAAACCCATTCAAACCCCCACGCACAGAGACCCCCGACAGCCAATGTGAAAGTGACACATTCTACATGGGTGTCAGTACTTCCTTATTCCTTTGGGAAAATCTAAAATTTCTTCTTAAAATATTTTTTACGTCGCTTTATAATGAAAAGCAAGCTTTTGATTCACATTTTACTAAATGCCTGTTTATTATGCATTTATATTTAGTGATCTAAAACACAAGTGTTGTGGCCAGCTCTTCCACAAGGTTATTCAGGTTCCAAAAATGGTCGCTCAGGATCTTGACTGGCATCGAAAAAAATTGCCAACTGGATTAAAATGTGCACAGAATATTCACATGTTCAAAACTAAATTTAAAAGGTACTTATTGTTCTGTATATTATCAGGCATAACTATGTGGAAATCCATTTCTGAGAAAAGGAACAACGTACTCCGTATTTTTCCACTTGATTTTTAATTTGGTACAACTAGTTTCAATGCTAAGGCATCATCATCAGTAAAAATCAAGTGGAAAAATACGGAGTATGTTGTTCCTTTTCTCAATAACTATCACGGTTTCTTATTGAGTAATGTTAAAGGGAGGGAACTTATTTTTGAAATGGCCAATTTGTTGAGTTTTTGCTGCATGTAGTGGAAAGCAGCTAGTTTCTGGGATGTGGGATGACACGAGTCTGAGGGGATGATGGCATCACTGTAGGAAGGCTTCCTGTATACTCCAAATGATGTTTGTTTCCTCGCTCTGGAGATCGTCAAATCCAAGTAATTTAAGCGGGCTTCTTTTTCTTTTTCACAAGTGAAAGTGATGTTGGGGTGTCGGGGATTTAAAATATTCAAAAAACAGTTCAGTTGTTTCTCACTACCAGTCCAACAGCATAGGATGCCATCGACATACCTGAACCAATAAACCTCACTGTTTAATAGTGGGTGATTCATATTAAAAAATTTATGTTCAAAATCATCCATGAAAATCTCTGCTAGTAAGAAGATGCTGAGCTGCTGGGAAGGTGAAGACATGTCATCTCTCCTAGCAAAACACCTTCTGGATACGGGACATCAGTATGATTTCCAGCATACTAGGACATATTGCATTTCAAGAAGAAGGGACTTAGACTGGATATTCTTGAACAAATGGAAATTATTCAATACATTAGTGGACTGTTGCTTAACGATCAACTTTTTCATGTTCATTCTCCTCTTTTGGATATCCCTTCCAATATCCTTCCCTCTTCCACTTCTACCCTCCCCTAGCACCCACAAAAGTGTCTCATGCCTGCCTGACCCCTCCCTCTGCAGCCATCCCTAGCCTTCGTTCGTACTTCCCTTTTTTCTCCCCACCCCTGTCCTTCCCTCTCTTAACCTCACCCACCACCGTAATCACCTCGTCCCCCAATCCTTTCACCATTTCTTACTCCCTCTTTCCCCACTGCTCTTCCTTTTTTGGTATTATACGAATATACGTCTACCTAGTATCTAAAAAATTGTACCAGAAGATGGCTTAACAAGCTGAAACGTGTGTCGTATGCATAAAATATTATTTGTGGAAAAGTGCATTTTCTTTTATTCATCATGGATTCCTTCCTCTACGTCCAACCTGCAACTGTTAACCTTATCAAAAGATGTAATTTTAACTGATTCATATGAAATTTTTTGCAGAGGTAAAAAGTAACTTTGAGAAACTTGCCTAGATAATGAATACAAAATAATTATTAATGGTTTATGATATAATTAGAAATTAATTTTGGCATTTTTTGTTTATGATATATGCTGGAGCATAACACTATATACAAGAGAAAACAATCACAAGTTGCAGAAAACTAGTTTTCACAACATGATGAATTTAATCCATCTCCCCTAGGGGCAAGAATAACTTTCCTGCTAGTCCATAAACATTGAGACAAACAAAATAATGAACAATTGGAGGAGATTTTTATAGGAAAATATGTAAGACAGGGAGTTCTGCTTTCACCTGACAACATGCTTTCGCCATGCCTGGTTTATTGGGTAGTATTTCACCAATACCACTCTAAGAATTAGGCCAATTTCCTTTTCCTTTGTAACCACCTTTGTAAAGTTAAGTATGTGACTAGTAAATATTCTACCAAACCATACAGAACCATCTTTATTAAATTTACACTTACTCAAACATTCCAAAACACAATATTTATATGCTGAGCAACAATGCAGTTATTTCTCATTTGTAACGGTCACAAAAAATTATTTACTACTCATAAAATCATGCCAACAGATGCCACTGGCACTAAAAAGGTTAAAACAAAAGCTAACATATAAAATCAATAACATTTAAAAGCATCTACTAAATTCTGCATAACTTTTAACAAGATGATATTTTAAATCTTGAAGTTAAGCTTCTGACTAGTCAGAAAGGTCGATTGATCATTTCCTACTGTGAATTTACTATCAAGTGGCAAGTTCGAATTCTTGATGAAAATCCTTCATTTACCATGAAAAGTAATTGCACCTACAGCATCTCTTTACATGGTATGAAAGTTAAAAAATTTTGTTAGTGCTGAATAAATATATTATCCAAAAGATTTCACCTCTTTGTAACAAATCTAAATTCTTTATCAACGATTTGTAAATAAAAGTAATCACACCCACAATATCCCCACCCAAAGGTTAATTCTGATTGATAAAGGTCTCCCACCTAGCTCATCATGTGAATGTGGCATGAAATTTGCATATTAGAATTTGGGAGTCTCTTTCCCTGTATCAGTTTTTTTTTACTAATTTCTTGGAGACAGGAATTAATATCACCTGGATTTTATTGGACTACACATTTTAAGTGATTCCCCTGGGAAACTGAACACATCACTTAAGGTACTAATATGTCCCCAGCATAAAAGTTTTTAATCAACATAATAATATGCTGTCGGTGTACGGCTGTTTTGTTAAGAAATTTAAGGTGTATACATAGTTCTAACTTATATTACATATATTATAATGCATAATTTTCAGATTTAAATGTTTAATTATCAATATTGTACATATCTACATATTTATATGGGTACTTTATATAGGTACCAACAATGATAAGACATTAAAAATTAAAGATGCCTTTTAAATGACAGGAGTAACATTAAATCAAAAATTAGCTACTTTGTATTTTAAAAATGCTATTGCTTATGCAGTACATAGAAAATTTTTAAACAAAATGTCATTATAACAATAAAATACCTTAACAATAATTTCTCAGTAGATAAACATAAAGTCTTCCAAATGTTTCTTGACTTTATTGCCATAGGTAATCAATAATAACAGTGCCAATTCTGAAGGAAATAATTAGAATCATTTCTTTCATAATAAATCTCAATTATTTAACAGTATTTCTGTTAATTTAATGTATGAAAAAGCCAAAAGACAACCCATTTTGTCAATATGTCATCTGAACACCTCCAGATAAATATATATGTACATATATGTATATAAAAAGTTTTATTTTAATATCCTCTAAAGTTAGGTTACTTTTTTCAGAAAAACATTTTTCTGTAAAAAAGTTATTTAAAATTAAATAAAACATAAGTTCATATTTAATTGAAAAAATAGTTGTATAGTTTGTATACTTTATAAGTAGCACCGACGGAAACAATCACAGAAAGAGACTTTTCAAAGCAGTAGTTAATATGTAGCTACTGAATTCAAGAATATCCAAACCTCTTCTTATAGAGATACAACTATACAGGCTTTGTCGCCAGCTTCCAAGCTGGAAGTACAGCTTAAAATGTTATTGACCTAAAAATCCATAAATTCTAATATTTATTAACAGGATTTATGAATAACAATGTCTCTTATTGGTGGGCTCATGAAAAGTTAATTAATCTTTTAATGGACTGTTATTTCTCCACACTAAACTATACCCAGTTTGAATTTATTCTTTCATTGAGTGAAGACCTTATTGCATTTCCTTTGTCCTAAAAAAAAGAGTGAAGAGATATTATAAAGCAGGTAACACCATGCAGATGTAGCAAGAATTAGTTACATGTGACTCCGCATGGTTTTTTACCACAGTAGTTGGAACCATTAAAACACCCTTGAATATTCTTTTGCATGACAGTGTGGCATAAACAAGTACAGAAAGAGACTATTCGAAGCAGTAAACACATGGCTTTACAAATGCTTGATTTGACATTCTACCCACAGAGAAACAGGCCTTGAATATTGAGGAGAAAAGCTATGACCATAGTTTATGACAATGATATTGACAATATAATCCATGTACTTCTTATGGCTTGGGTTTTCACTATGCCTATGAACTTTAAAGGTTCTTTGAAATAAATAAATAAAAAATTAATGCAACTTTGAACTTTGGGAATGATGGAGTCATAAATTTAATGGATTTAATACAAGACTGCCACTTTCTCAAAATATAACTTCCAAACTTGGAATAAGGAATAGTTAAAAAGCACAACAAAATGTTTTATCAAGTTAAAAACAATAACTATTGTTCATAACTCGACCTTATAAGGAACTAAATTGGAGCTTATAGCTGTATATAAGCTCCAATTTAGTAACAGATACAGAATAAAGAGAAATTGTAAGCATATTAATATATTTAAAACCTTGAATGGTGTATTTGGATTAAAACTGATTAGAACTACATATTTGTCAATATAACGCTGTGGCAGTTGTAGGAAGTTTATTTTTAAATGTTGAATTTGAATGTGAAAATACATATATCAATTTTATGGAGAAGGGAATGGTAATCCCTCATAGTACAAATGATGAGTAGGAAGTAAGAATAGTTATATGATTAATATGAATATTGAAAAGTTGGGGGTCCTTAAGTAGCTTAACATCAATCTAAGTTCCATATTTCAGTCATAGCAGTTAATCTTATTGAGAAGGTAATTGAGAAAAATAGTTCTAGCTTGTCTTCTTCTCAACTCAAGGGAGAATCTTATAGTGTCATAACTGATATCAACATAAGCAAGACAAGTTCAATACAATTAAGAATTTGTTTCAGATTCTCTAAAAGATATTATTATATATTAACCTATGATGGAGCCCAGAAAACTGAGGTATATCCAAGCACTGGACTAACCAAAGAGCAATATAACATTCTGAAACAAGTAATATCCTGAATCAAATAAATAAGGATATTTTGCAATTTCCAAAAAAACAAAACTTCTTCTTTATTTTGGGAGATAAAGAAGAAGTTTTGTTTTTGTGGAAATTGCAAAATATCCTTATTTATTTGATTATAGATCGTTTTCACCATATCACACCTGACTCTATAGGGTTTAATATCCTGAAGTTCTTAGAAGAGCAATACACTAATCCCAACTACAATAATAAAAGACCAAGTGACGGCCTCCTCAGTAAATTTTATACTAATCCCAACATTTGGTAAGCTTTCTTACTGGAACTCATAATAAAACTAAAATGTAGCACTTTTACACAGTGTAGCAAAGTGATGGAGGTATAGAAAGACACAGCAATTCCACATAAAAAATAATAACTTTATTAACACGACCAGGTTTCGCCTTAACACAGCTTCATCAGGTGAAAAAAGAAGTCCAGTCAGGGTATAAATACATACACAGAGGTGGGGGGGGGGGGGAAAGTGAAGGGCTAGAGGAGGCAGGAGACCAATGGGACACCAGAGGAGGAGATCAGAATGCCAAGCAGGGCAATTATAAAAGGAGAAATGTAATATAGGGACAGACTAAAAGGAGGACCATGGCCAGGGTGGATAAACCAACTAAAAACAACTGGGAGAAAAGAAAACAGGACTGGAGACAGATAGAGGAGAATTGGAACTGTTGCGATAGAAACATGTCAAAGAGGATACATGGGATGACCTGCAGAAGCAGAAACATTAAAAAATGATGATCATTTATGATGTCCTATCACTGAATTACAAATTTCAGTATAACTCTGCACATTTATTCTAGGGGAAGGTTTATATAAAGAAATATAGCCTAAAATATGCGAGTAGTTTGCAAATCCTTGAGTGGTTTCCTTCCTCAATGTAACTCTTAGGTTTACTGCTGTTTTCCAGTTTCTACAGCCAAAGATCCTCAATTCCAATACTGATGGCCTGAGACTTTTACTGCTAACAATCCTTAAATATTACTTTCACTCCTTTTTCAACAGCAATATCTCACATTGCTCCTTCAATTAATGTACATCTCTTGATAATGAATTACACCTTTCCCTACATTGAGCATTTTAGAATGTTCATAAACAAGATTAGGAGGAAAACCACAATAGTTATACATACGTAATAGGAACATTGAGTGCCAGAGCATAGGAAAGTTAAGGAATATTAAACATGAGATAGGTAGTAGTAGTAGTATTTTTGTTTATAGGGTGCTTCAATGGCTAGTGTAATTTCGCACCTCTTCAACTCTTAGAAGAATCCTTATTGGATAAATACAATATCAATTCCCTAGGTGGGATTCGAACCCACGACCTTTGCTCTCGTATCTCCCGGGGACGCCTAGGAGAAAGAAGGTGTAGGGCGGGGTGTGACGCCATCGAGACAATGAATCACGTTCTCCAACACTGCCACCGCACCCATGGCGTGAGGGTCAAACGTCATGATGCCATGGTCAGTTATGTGGAGCGAAGCCTAAAAGAGCGAGGCTTCGACGTGCAGCGTGAGGGGAAATTCCAAACGAACGAA
>WURS02082931.1:0-10152 GCA_011762765.2 Rhinocypha anisoptera
TGTGCATAAATCTTCGAATTCTCTGTCAATTTGATTCGGAATTTGAACTTTTCCAATTCTCGCTCGATTTAATTCGAATCTTTTGCATATTCTTTTGCTTTAAGTAAAAAATCAATTATTTTCCTATTCATATATAAACTAAAGGATCGAAAGAAAAAGCCGCCCCTGTGTTTTTAAATAGGAGAGTTTCTGGGAAGTTTCTGGCGAAAAAGAACTATCAAATTAACGTTTTTCTAAAAACTTTTCTTTATGGTTGGCTTTGCCTGCGATTCCTATATAAACTAATTAAAAAACTAACATTGGATTGATTTGATTTAATTATTATTTGTTCTTTATTTTTAGAACTTGTATATGTATATATATATTATATAACATAAGTTCTAAATTTTTTTCCTCTTTTAAATGTTTGCAGTGTGAACTAATTGCTTTTTGGGGGTTTTTGCGAAAAAAAATGTTAGCATTTCGACGCAATCTTCATTATTATCTTCTGATTTTAACAGGTTTGCTTCATTGATTTTTGGTTAATAAAAGTTGATATATATTATATATTATATTTTAAAATCAAACTTTCAGTGTTTCAGCTCACTTACAATCAAGTTTCGGGTAAACGTGAAAATGAATCAAAAGAATTTCGTAAAATCAGACAAGTTGGCATGGATGACTATGGAGATAATGATGGGCCTGCAAATGGAAATAATGACTTTGGAGATGGTATGAAAAAAATCTTTATATCTAACATAACCCCGAACAGTACATATATCCAACTAAACCCAACTTAATCCCCGAACAGTACATATATCCAACTATGCCACCAACCTAACCCCCGAACAGTACATAAAACTATCATTCTTCTATTATTTTTATAGTATTTTATTTATTCTTAATTTTTTTTAATATATTAACAGAAACGACAAGATCATTTCGGTGGAAAAGGGTTTATGCTTAAAATTCACCACAACACCCATGTTCCACAATAAGATTCGACCAACCAAAGCGCAACGTAAACTGCGTGAGATTGCGTGGAAGCAGGCGAACGAATATCTCAAAAATGTCGGGGATTTTTTCGATCTCGCCGATCATAAGAACAACAAGAGGTTTGAGCTGACGAAAAAGTTTCCAAGATCACCAAAGATGCCCTCGTCGGAGTATCTGATCACCGATACTATGATCGATGACGACTGGGAGGAGAAGGAGATGGAGGATCATGAAAAGTTTATTGAATGGGTTCAAACCGATGAGTGTCACCAGTGGTGGAAGGAGATTTGCACCAAACGTGGACAAAAAGTTTGAATTTTTTCTTTAAAAAGTCTTAAAACAGGCTTAAATTTCAAGTTAAAATAAGTCGCACGTTTTATTTCTCTTTCTCCTATAATATTATTTTAATGAGTATAATATGGTCGTGGTTTTTTATGTTCTATGTTCTATGTTTAATGTTCAATCAGTTTATTTGGTATTGTGCCACCCACGATTTTGTACAATGAGAGTTACGCTACTTCCACTGTGCTTAACCGATTCGAATCCATTGTTGTGATTCGAATTGGAAACGTATTTGTACTATGAGAGTTACGCTACTTCCACCGTTGTGCTTAACCGATTCGAATTCATTGTTGTGATTCGAATTCGTTACCGATTCGAATCTAACTTTTCCTGTTGTGATTCGAATTCGTTAACCGATTCGAATCTAACTTTCACTGTGTTATGATTCGAATTTTATTCCCAATTCGGTTCGAATTTTGTGCATAAATCTTCGAATTTTCCCTCAATTTGATTCGGAATTCGAACTTTTTCAATTCTTGCTCGATTTAATTGGAATTTTTTTGCATAACACTTCAAATTAACTCGAGTTTGACCTCGGCGACTTTGCCGCCGTTTTTTTACAAGAGGAAGCAATTTAAAGCCGTCTCCTTGTAAAAAATATTATTTATTTATTTCCTATCTTTTACAATCTTCTCTTATATATATATATATATATATTCTAATAATTTCTCATTTTTGTGGTTTTCTCTCCCCCCTTCCTTCTAGCTGACATCTTATGACAATTCGAATCAAGAGTCGGACAGTGAAGAAGAAGATCGCTTATCGGTTAGTTCCGATGATTTGACCATGGATCTGCAAGATGGTCCATCTGTGAAGTCGAATGTTCAACAAGCGACTTCTTCACATACTTCAAAGCAAAATAATAATAATAATAATAATAGTAGTAGTAGTGACAATGAATCGGAAACTGATGATGATGATGATGATAAAGAGGAACAGATAATTTCGTTGCCTTTTAAGAAGCGAAAACTGAATGTTTCCAAAGTGAAAAAGCAAGATAATAATAATAATAATAAAAAATTACGACAAAGTAAGCCGATTGTGGAAAGCATCGAAAGTGAATCGGATACTAGCATTAAAGATCTTGAAATAGTGGCGAAAGGAGGTGAAGAGGAAAAAGTGAAATCGAAATCGAAATTGTTTTCGTTGAAAGAGACCAAAGGTATTGTCTGCTAGTGTTTTGCTTGAGACTTTTTAAGCTGCGCCAGTGGTGTATTTCCATCAAGGCTAGTAATTTTTAATTTCTATTCCAAGTAAGTTGGACTTCGGAGCAGATTATTGGATTTTTGCAATTTTAGATAATACATTTAATTGACATAAGGTAAAGTCCCCGAGCCATTTTGAAATGACTACAAATTGATACTATTCCACATGGATTTTTTGTAATGTAATCACTTTAAAATAGATATCCGATAGTACGAGTATATAACTACTGAAGTCCCCTAGAAAATTATTTAATCTTGTTTCTTTTACAAAAGAAAAGAATAACTACACGATATGAATACATTCATGAATCAACAAAAAAGTAGTGATATTCGGAGTGTATAATTTGCATGAAAGGGCTAGTTAAACTTATGAGGTATTTAACACAGTTTTAACTTCATCCTTCATTTCTTTTGCGATGGCTGTGTGCGGGAGAAAAGTAGCTGCGAGTCTCTTCCCTTCTATTGTCGACAAAGGCTTATTAGGTGGCCGACCCAGGACGACCCTTTTTGACCGCGTTTCCTCCAAGAAGGGTAGTGGAGATTCGATTGACTATAGTCGAAATATTTTATGCAGAAATATATAAAAAAATTAATTCCATATTTATTTTTCTTGATAATTTCTGATTAATTTGTTACCAAACAGCATGTAAATACTTTAGTTTATAACCAGCATTCTAACCAAAAAACTGCAACAACTAAGGGAAATGACTAGGTGGGTCAAAAACAATTTCCCAAATCTCAGCAGGCGGAATGCATTTGTCAAACTCTCCCAAGAGTCGTGAACCATCATAAACGGCACTTAAAAGGGGCACTCTATTCCGAATCAATAGGAAAGTAGATTACCGTTCCAACCTTTTTGGAAAGGACGGGAGAGGTACTATATATACAAGATTACCTTGTATGGAACATTTCACAATCTGATACTTCGCTTACTAATTATCTAACCAAAGCTGAATACAAAACTTATCCTATCCACTAGAAATAATAATCAACTTTATCAATTTGTATTGGAATTTATTTCTCAATAGAGATCACAGACCTTGACCAAAATGTTAAGTAGCCTATTAAAATCTACTCATATTCATTTGAAAATCTTTTAGATTGCAAATACAAGTTACTGAATAATGAATTACCTACTGTACTTTTAGATAATCTGCTTGTAGGGAAATAGAGCAAAGCTGGATTTAACTAAACAGAAATTTGGAGTAATTTTCAATAAAGGTTCTTTAGAAGCATAATATGTTCATGGTATCATTCAAGCCAATGGCTTTATGTCATTATAGTTTTGAAATAAACATGTTTTTGCTGTGTTCTAATTCAAAAGATGAACTAGAATCTACTAAAGTGAATCCAGCATTGTGAAAGAATTTTTAGTGCAATAAGTAACTTTTTTGATTAACGAGTAATGGTATTCCCCCATGATTCATAAGGTTTATGTACAACCCCATTATAGTAGTGTCATAATATTGATATACATATATAATTTGCCTGTATAGCTTTATCTGGCCCATTTTAGTCCCTAAGCATTATTCTTTACTATATCCCTTTATTATATACTCTGCAGAGAGCATATGGTCTCCCATGAAGCATGTTATTTTCATCATGAACTCTTATTTCTGATGCATGACTATAATGGCAGAGAAACTCCATATATAACCTCCAGATTGAAAATAACTTTATGTAATACCCTGTTTAGCTTACTTTTTAAATGTAGCATTGAAGAACAAGGCTGATCTCCTGCCTGTCCTTTGTAACAATTGTAATTTATGATGCAAGCATTCCTTTTTAACTTATTTCTGGAATCAGGGCATGGTATCTATTTCAGCATTTTAGAGTATTGTTTCGAGAGGCATCTGGAACACATTCTGCCCTTAAGGTACGATTCAATTGTGAATTTATATACTTTCAGGTGAGCATCGACTTAGAAAGGTCCTAGGTATATTACTTGATTACATTTTAGGTACCCTCATTTAGATTATAAATGTGTCACAGTAAGAAACTCTTTGTACAAACCAGTATAGCATTGTTAATTATTTCAAGTACAACAATTCAAATATTGTTTTATTTGGCTCTTTTGTTTCCTAATTGTGGTTGACTGTTTCCCATTGAAGTGAACATTGGAATAACTTAGATTTGAATTTTTTCAAATATAAAAATGTTTAAAAATTTCATTTAGATATATTTTTCATTGAAGCTACAATCTTCCATTTTGCTCTAATGCAGTAACTCCAATTCCAGAATTGTACACGGGAATCACTAAATTACACACATCTAGTTCTGTTCATAAATATAAGAAATACATCATATCTTGCATATTAAAATAATGTGATTTTCTCCTAATTTCTCCCCAAGGTATTTATCTATATTATCAGTTAACTACATTATATCTGCTTCAGATCAAGACCTAAACATTTAATTTTCAGTCTCATGGTAAATGTTTATTATTAATTATACACCATGGCAAATGAGAAGGCCAACATCATCAAAAAGAAACCACTAAGTTTAGAAATAAGTTTACTAGGATTTCCGTCTATGTATTCCTTAGTGGCTTTGTGAACCAAAGCATAAAAATAATTCTGCAAGAGTTGACCTCAGCTGTAATTTCCTAGTTCTAGAAGTAAACTTCTGGCCAATACTACTATCATGTTAGAATCTGATCTTCATAAAGGTCACATAAAGGGTTGCATCAAAATGTTACATGGCAATACGTAGTACAAGATTGAGAATAAACTGTCTAGTTCAAAACAAGTGTAGATCATATTATTTCCACAGTTTTATCTGTTGCTCACAGCTCTTGTAATGTAAATAAAATTAAGATTTAATAGTACATCTAACAAACTTGACTTTGTAGCCCATTGTAATAATCTGATGAAAGCCCATTGTAATTCTGCAACATTCATGTACATATATAAATTCCTATCTTTATGATGTCATTGATTTTGATATAATTCAATGCAACAACTTGTCTAAAGAAAGGTTTGTGTTCTGCATTACTCGTCAAAGTGAATATAGTACAGATGAATAATAATTTTTTAATGTTGCATTTCATTGTCACATGAATACATTAAATATAGTTGCTAAGTCCACAATGTTATGTAAATATGAAAAGGCCAAGAATACATTTTGTGCTTAAGTTCATACCATTTTGTGAGTTAATAGGTATTCTGAAGTTTAGATTTGTGTACATTACTTGCATTTAGGTACATATTACGTTGTATCAATGTAAGAAGTAGCAAATTTAATAAAGTTGTGATTCTGAGAAAAATTAAAATGTGGTTAGTGAGAAAACCAGTAGCATAGACATCTTTTTGTTTTTAATCCTTAGAGGTCATGGTATAATTGATTGTTAGCTTACTGTTCATTTTTGACAGTAAACCAAATGGCTTTCAATGTCTCCTCATAGATAGGTTTGTTGTAAAATTGAATCTCGAGTAAAATTAAAGTATTTTAGTTTTGTATATGCAATACTCATTTCCAAAAATGAGTATTTCCTTGAAAGACTATAATTAGCAGTTGAATCTCGGTAGTATTTACATGTGAGTCTACTCTGATGAATAATTTCCTCCATATGCCACAAGCTTCAGAATACAAGAGGTAAGGTACAGTGATAATAATAGGTAATCAAAGGGGCATATTTCTTAGCTCTGGTAGTGTTCCTCATTTTTTCAAAGTTTTTTTGATATTCAACCATCAAATTTAATCTCAACTGTACATAAACTCCAATTGTAAATATGTACCAAAACTTTTTGGTTCACTTTGCAATTATAATTATTACATATTTTGGGTTTCATCTGATCAAAGATACGGAATTCTATGAGAATTAAGAAAAACAGGTATAATTAGCATTAATTTTCCTTTTATATTCCCTCCTCATCATTTATCCTAATATATTTGAAAGCATGGCCAGCCTTTCTTCAGCTTTTGATAAGTTTTGTCCATTATGCAAATTTTTCTCACAACCTTAAATTATTTTGACATCCTCAGACGTTGCAGACATACTCAACTATAGTATACTAAATATATTTTGGTCTTTGTTTGTCAGTTTATGTATCAGGGCATGAAGAAAAATGTTGTGACTGGAACAGGAAGAGGTATTTGATATTACATATCAGAAACGGTGAAGTTGCCAGTTTCTTTAAATATATTATATGTGAAATTTATGTTCTGAATTAGAGAAGAACCATAATGAAATATAGATGTAGCACTTTCCCACAAAATAAACACTATTACAATGCGTGTTTCAACTCACTTAACCATCATCAGGTACAAGAATTAATGTAAGTTTTTATTTCATCAGGTATAAGACTTATCGTAAGTCTTGTGCCAAATGGTGGCTCAGTTAGTCAAAACTTACACTGAAATTAAGTATTTATTTTGTGGAAAAGTACTGCATTTTTATTTCATTACGAGTTCCTTCCGCTATATCGAGCCTGAATCTGTTTTATTTAGAGAATAATCCTCAATATCCACATTTAAAGTAAGCAAGATGTTTACAATCCATGCACGCTTGAATCTTGAAGATGTCGATTAAAAATTTCAGTTTTAATATTAAAGTATCTACCTGTTGGGGATAATGTGAACACAAATAATGTAAGCAAAAGTTCATTATGATATTCTGCCATAGTTTAGCATAAATTAAATTATTTTCATTGTGAGTTTCAATTATAAGTATACAAAGACTCAAACATAATTGAATGGATTTATCTATTAATATTCTTATTTTAACTAGTCATTTTTGAGAGCACTAACAAAGACAATTCTTCCCTTTGAATCTGAATGAACATTGTGACCCTTATGTATTTCCATGGCCTATTGTATAACATAACATACTGTCATTTGTGGAAACTGACATATTTTATTAACCCCACCAATTAACCATTGAAGGTGAAATATTTTCATATCATTTCATGTGGCATATAGTCCAGTTGACGACGGTGAAAAAATTGTGTAAGTTCCGAATTCTTTGGGACAACACTGATTTTGATAAAAAATTTAAAAAACCCCTGTTTTAAGCATTTTTCTGATTAATATCATGTTAAAATATGTACAATAATATTATATAAGGTTCAGGTATACAATTAATGACATTTTGCAATTTTTCATCCCTTAAAAACCACCCCTTTATGATGTAATTCTCCAAAAAATAAGTTTTAAACATCTAGAAAATTTTAATGGGGCATTTATACTGAATAAAAATCCTGTCACTGTTCAGAATGTTATTTCGTATTTATTGCAACGTTTCATCCCTTAAAAACCACCCCCTTATGATGAAATTCACACTTTGCGCTCAACAGTCCCTATTATTTTCCAACAATCCCCACTCTTCCCCTTACACAAACACCAATCAATTACTTTTCAACAATCAATTATTCAAAATTCAACTCCACATTAACAACAATGAAACAAATGGCCAGCTTGACTCCGTGGAACACACTACATTCCTGTGTGCTATGCTATGCTTACAATGTGTTATTTCTCGATAACTTTTTTAATTTTAAAGATATCTAATCGCGCATTTTACAAGAAATTTCAAGAGCTTAAAGATCTGCAAATGGCAACTTTTCGAATTTCTAGTATTTGAGCTTTTTGTGGTTAATTGGCTTCGGGAAGGTGCATTTTGCACTCAAATACGAACTTCAAATGGTGATATTTCAATTGATATCAAATTAGAAAAATAAAAAAAGGAAAATTTTTCTCGAAAATAAAATCACATTTTGTATGCTAATATTTTTTTTATTTATTTTAGTTGTTGAATTATTTTGAAAAAATTAATATTTTTTTAAAAATTTCAAAAAACTTTTTAATGTTAAATCTAACTTTTAAAAAAACTAAGCATTATAAACCACTGAAACTTACTGATGGTACTGTTACTACCTAAATAAAGTCAATTTTAAATTGATTTCACTTAATTGCATTTCTTGCAATTAAGCCATTGGTTTGATTCCTGCATTTTTCTTGAATAAACGAGACAATCGTTTCATTTTCACCATAACTCCATAAGTTTTTATGCTATTACTTAAAAAAAATTATTATTAAGGTTTTTTAAAATTACTTTAAACAAGACTATTAATGTTTTTCTCTAAAAATTCATCGTTTTCCTGTTATTCAATGTTTAGAAAACCAAAATCAGTGTTTGATGAACTAAAAGCTTCCTACAATAAGACATAACTCAGTATATATTGCATCTAAAGAAATAAAAAACCAATCAATTCATTCTTTTATAAGCTTTATTTATTCTGCTTATGATTTTTTTGATAAAACGCACTGTTCTCCATTTATTTGTTAAAAAACGATATAAAACATGTTTATTTAATGGAAAATCAACATTTTCAATTCCACATAACTCGAAAAATATTAATTAAAAAAATATTCCAGAATATTTTTTGCTTACAATTCGCCCCTCAATCAGTTTCTGCTGTTTTTTCTATTGTGAATATTACCACCCCTGAGAAAGGGTTGCACCCCTCACCAGGATAAAAGCACACATCGGCACTGTATCACTTTTGTTACTGGGCCTATTCCCTACTTACTGTCCAAATTTCACGACAATCAGTGTTGTCTCAAAGAATTCGGACCGAAAAACCTTCATCCTCTGGACTAATAGGAGATACATATTTTGTGTATCCTTATATGTATATAATTTTTAAATCCTTTGAAGAAAGAATGAATCCAATGGAAATTAAATTATGTATCTTTATTTGTCAATTCTCATAGGTGCATCTCCATTAAGTAATCTAGTGCAATATTCCTCTCCCACCTCCAGGTTGTCACCTTAGAAAGATTATAATAAAAAGAAAAGTATCTATCTTTGCTGTTTTTTTTTTGATAAAACAGTGATTACTCTTTTTCTGTTACATTCAAGTGTAAAGCATGCTTTTTAAAATTTTAGGTTTTATTGCTTGGATTGTAAGTACTTTCAGAACCCAGTTTCAACCATCTTAAATGGCAAATTTTGACAGTTGTTTATTTTATACATATTATCTTATACAATTTTGGATGCTGCCAATACACCTTCTGTTTTTTTTATTCATTCTAAACTTAGCTCTGAAATTCATCATAATTCCTTTTCCAATGAATTACAAGATTCCGTCTGAAAAGAAGCCTTGGTGGCCGCTCTGATATCAAATTTCCAACCAAAATTGGGGTGAATGTCAAATATTGCAAAGTCCATTATTGTGGAAAAAAACATGAGTATTCTAGTTGTATAATGATTAACTATATGAGAGGCATAACTATCCAACATACACTTTATATATGACACCACTTGACTCTGCATAATTTAGGGTTAAGAAATTTTAAATTCCCAGAGGATCACATCAAACAATTTTCCAAATGGTTGGGGTTTTAAAACTGGATTTTTACATATTGCGTGCTTTAAGTAATAATGTAAAAATAATTATTCATTATTGCAAAAATCATATTTGAAAAGGGAAAAATTGCAAGCAGCAGTCAGGATAAATGAATGTCAAATCCCTAAAGAGATAATTGATGCTCATATAATTTGTTTGGCCATTCGGGTGACAAGAGTCTGATTATAGGAAGTAAGGACCATCAGGTAAGGGTTATTTGAGGGAGGGGGGGGGGGGGGGCCATCATAGGTGGAGGGACTTTTTTGGCTCGTGAGCACTTT
>WURS02082952.1:0-10152 GCA_011762765.2 Rhinocypha anisoptera
AGAAGAGGGAGAGGATGCTGAGGAGGAGGGCGGGCGAGGCCCCGGAGGCGGAGGGGACGAGGTGCGTGCCCCACCTCGCCCCTCCCCCGACGACGACGATCGCCACGGAGGACCTCCCTCCTCCGCTCTCCGGTGTCCCCGCCAGGGATCCCCCGCCGCCTCCGCCCGAATGGATGAAGCTGGACGCCAGGGTGATCCGCTACCTCCAGTTCTCGCAGGGCGCCTACGGGTGGCCTTACCTAATGTACCTGCATTGCCTCACGGGACTCTGCAAGCTGATGCCCAAGGCCACTTGCTGCGTCTGCCTCAGGTGGGCGTGCCTAGTCTCGACGGGCGACGAGACTGCCGGTCTCGAACCCCCTCTCCCACTACCGCGACGCCGGCCGGCGTGGTCGCCCCACTCCGCGCGTATATATATATATAGTGCCGCGTCTCTCACTATCTCTCTCTCTCTCTTGATCTCTTACTCTCTTTCGTTCTGCCTCTCAATCTCTCTCGTAATTCTCGATCTCTCTCTTCCTCTTGATCTCCCTCTCTTGAGAGCTGTCTCTCCCTCAGCCTCAATCTGTCACGAAATTCAAGCCACGCGATACCCCTCTTTAATCCCTCTCTCCCTCACACTTAATGTGTCTCTCTCTCTCATTCTTTCTCTCCTATTTTTCATTGCTTAGTTCATTTCTTTCGTTAGTGTTATAAACTCGACGATCCTCGTGGACCACGTGCAAGTCGGAAGTTTGGACCGCCAGTCCACGGGACGTCACGGCGTTCATTATCCGTATCATACCTCCGGGAATCCCACGCGGACTCTTTAATCCTCTGGCTGCAATGTCCTCCAGAGTACTGAGGGGAAACTCGGACGGCGGGGATAATAAGACTAATCCTGTACCTTGGAGAGAGATATTTCGTGCGCAACGTTGGCTGTGTTAAATTTTTCATTTTTTCTTTAAAATTTTTTCTTCCTTATACTTTTTTTCATTGTTTCTCACTAGTTAATTGTAATATGCACTGCTAAATTAGTATTTTCCCTGTTTTTGATTTGGCCTTCTAAATTATGTTTTTTACCTATAGAAGTAATGACCAATACGAATGACAGGGATTTAAATCTTTCCTGATTGTGAATACGTACTTCAGGGATGCTTCATATACTGCTGTCAATGTATTTTTAGAAAGTCTATTAGTATAATAATATGCTCCTTGGATTACCCATGTTAGGGATTAGATATAAAAGTAGACTCTTATAGTCTCAATCTCACCACGAAAGAGACCCTTTATAATTAATGTTTCTCTTCATATTTATAAAGGATATAGGGAAATTATTTATTTTTCAATTTTACATTGCTCAATAACTATCGTAGAAAAGAGGGTATTAGATGTATCAATTACCTTTACAGGTCAGCCATTACACTCAGTTAAAATAAGGTACATAGACTTGTCATAATCCGATAATTTTAAGTATTAGCTTGGCTAATAGAAAAAATAGTCATGCCACTATGTCAAAATTTCACCAGTGTAAATGAAGTGTTTCATCAACCTGTCACCATTCTCCTTAGTTTGGTATATTTTTTCATTAAAAACCCACATGCTAACTCTTATCCTGCAAATAAACTCCTATCAGAAGTTGCAATAAAATAATTAATTTCTATAGTGCTTATATATATATAATTAACTTCTATAATGCTTCCATAGACGAATTTAAAAACAATGCTGCAGTTCCTCATAAAAATATTTATGCACAATTGCAGCATTGTTTTTTAATTCTATGGTGGAAAAATTCAACCTAGTAACAGGTGAAACCATTTCATTCAGTGCTACCACTAAATAATTTCCTATCACACAATCCTGGGCCTAATTGTACCATTACATATCATTTATAATAATCCATAATTCACACAAATAATAATAAGTGATGTTGCATTACAATGAATCCCGGTCCCTTTATAAAAAATTAATTTTTTATCCATGAACAACCTAAATGGTATCATATGTTAATACTTTCACAATTATTCTACCACAGATGGTTAGATTTTGATTGGTAGATAAAAACTAGTACTCTATTCGACTTCTAAAGAATTCCTGAAAATTGCAGGCACTATACCTTCCATCGTTTTCTTTTATCTATTGATGATATATATATATATATATATGTAAATATATATATATATATTTATTTATATTTAAAGTTAATACTAACTGAAATCTTAGTGAAATTATTATTTTTTAAAATGACTTCATTCAATTTATACTGAAACCTTTCATATATAGTGATTATTGTATTCATGTTTTTGCACTTAGGAGGTCAAAAGCGAAGAAGGTTGATGATGATAACTGCTGTCTCTGTGGGTTGGCTGCCTTAAGAGTCATCACCAAAACTTCTGAAGAAGATATTTTGTATGCTTCCTTTCAAAATGGATACTATCAGGTAAAGAAAAGTACTAAAAAATTTCTTACTTCCCATAAAATTTAAATGTAATTTTTTTTTTGCAATCAGCCTCAAAATAATGATGTATGATTGGACAAAATAATAATTCTAATGGCTATAAGAATGTAACTAATTTCTGGTGGTCAAAATTAAATATTTGTGATGGTTCTTCCCAAATTTCACCAGTCAGGTCTTAAAATTTTTTTAGCTGTTATAACAGTCAGGCCTTTTAAATGTGGACTTCTATGCTATTTTTGGTAGTAGGTTTTGGGTAAAATGACTTTGTATATGGAAAAGCTTCATCATGGGTACTACTTTCGTTAGGTTTTTCATCATTCCTCTAGAATCATGTGTTATTATTTTAATTAATAATAGTATAAAAATTATTTAGTTTTTTTCCTTTGTATTTTGTAATTATTAAATTCAGAATATTATTACATTCAGTCTTTTTCTTTTATTTATTTCTTATATTATTTCATGGATCTTCCAGCGAAATGACTAGACATATATCCCATAGTACTTGAGATCTCTTGGTGGAGAAATTCTTAATGCTGCACACATAAGTACTAAAAGTAAACTGTACTGCTTCATAAAATGTAACATACTTAGACCGCTTTCAGGAACCTAGTACACTAGATGATGGCACTCCTTTTCACATAACAAATAAACTTTAATTATGTGAATGGCTTCACCTTTCATCTAATCAAACTTTTCTCTTATTTAGGCACCCTTTGTGGTACTGCTTGACCACAAAACAAATTCTGTTGTCATAGCAATTCGCGGCTCCATCACTGTTAGGGACATCTTTACGGACTTCTGTGCTGCCTCAACTGATTTCTGCTGTCCTGAGCTACCTCCTGGAAGTGCTGTATGTATTAATCTGCTTTAAAAGTCTTTTCTCAAAAAGGATAACATTATTTTTCAAACATTGAAAGTATGGAATAAGATTTCAATAGCTTATCATACCCAAAAATGTCCCCTACAAAGTACCTGTATATACAATAAATATTTTCTTTTTAATGTTGAAAATTCTCAAAGCAACATACACACGTATCTCATTATTGCCTGTTACATGTAATTTCTATTGAACTGACCATCTATTTTTAGAAATAACATTTATCATAAATACTTAAATGTTGTTATTCAGATGTCATTGGATATTATGCTTTTGACAATGGATTTCTTGGATGTAGTAATTGAATTAAAATTTTTTCCACATGCATAAATGTTTTCCTAGTACATAGTCTCACTCTTGTTTCCAAATGTTTTAGAGGGATTGACAATTAAAATTTAATCTCACATTTACAGTGCCATAAAGGAATGCTTCAAACTGCCCGATATGTCAAACAGAGGTTAGAGGAGAGTGGTGCTTTGAAACAAGCCTTTGATTCTTACCCTCACTACAATCTTGTCGTCACAGGTTAGTTTTTCTGAAAAAGCTATTAAATTTCAAATTTCAGTTTTCATTTATTATATCAGTTTATGCTCATAGGAGTCTATCTCCAGAGAGAGCAACATGAGTGCTTAAAGGCTTCCTTAGTTTTATGCTAAGACCTCACTTGGAATTTGCTCTTATAATGGTATTTACATTAATTAGTTTAGTCACATTAATAGGCATACATAATGTATATTACATGGTGTCAGAGAAGCCCTGTAATTGGTAGCATGTATCACCAAGCTGGGATTATAGAGTTAATCTCTCATATTATGTATGAATCATGCTTAAACCATGTATTTATAATATAATTAAATTTTTTGAATGCATGAGAAAGATGACAGTGCTTAAAATCATGGAAATAGAAATACATACCAGTGCATGCTGTAACAAATATCAGCATATGTTAGTGAGAGACTTAACATGATTAGCGTACTATCTAGAACCTATCCTAATGGTCCTATCGATTCTATTGTTGCAGACATTGAAATATTTATTGGCTTAACCTAACCTATTGTGCACTACATCCCCTCCAAATATTAGGGATTTTATTAGAATTTCTTTATAAATTGTTTGTTTCATGAAATTCAGTTTTAACCCATTATGCTAGACTCAGTTAATATACCCATGCTGAGTAAATAATTTCACTCTATTTACATTCAGAGAAGATTTCCTCATTTAACGATAATAATGTCTACCATTATAAACATGCTTGCTATCATAACATTTTTTATAGTTTAAGTGACCACCATACATTCCTTATTTCTAATCATTGCACATTCAGTATCTGGATCATTATCTATGAACATATTTTATAAGGGAAATTTAGCTTAATATCAATTCAGGGGATGAGGTATTTGGGTGGTAATGTAGTAAAAGCATTGTTTTTTTGGGTGTTTATGCTGGAATAATAGGAAGTTTTGAGTGAAAAGAATAATTTTGTGTCCTTGGACAGTTGATACTTGGATTTTATGCAATTATTATAGGCATATAATTATGCGCCTTTTTAAAGTGTGTTCTCCCTGTATCAAAGATAATGTGTTTTCTCCAAGACATCATTCTTCAATTCTGAGCCTATTTTTAACCCCCTCATTTAAAGAATTACCAATTCCTCAGTCCCGACTTGTCTACTTACTTCTTTGCAATATCATTTGATTTACAGAGACAAAATTATTTTTTATAATTGGATTATGCTTTTATGATGTTTAAATGTTGAATTAGAACAAATTGCCTATGTATATTAACAAATATCTCAATCATGCACAATCTAAATATGTAATGGGTGCATCTTAACAGGTATCTTAACAGATCTCATTAGACTGAATAATCTGGCTGTAAATTTGAATTTTTCCCATGCAGGTCACAGCCTTGGAGCAGGGGTGTCAGTTTTGCTGGGTCTGCTACTCAGGCCAACATATCCAGAACTACGTTGTTATTCATTTTCCCCTCCAGGTAAGGACAGTTTAAGAATTTCTATAATGATCAATTCATTGGCATGAATATTTCGGATTTATATATGAATTATTGATATATATATACGAGTCAATCATTCAATACTGTCACTAATTTGCTGAATAATAATAATTATTTGAAATGTTTTTCAGCGGGTTTGCTCACTCGTGAGGCAGCACGTTTCACAGAGCGGTTTGTTCTCTCCATTGGCCTTGGTCATGATCTGGTCATGCGTCTCGGCGTGGACACTATTGAAAATCTGCGGACCAGGTTGTTAGACACTCTGTACAAGTGTGCTCTGCCAAAGGTAAGACAATCTGTCCATCCAAGTTTAGTTACCAAAATGCCTCACTACTGCTGGCATAGGTATTTAATGAGTAATTTACTCAGGAAGTGAAGTATCTCGAAATTTAAGGTCAGAAATGATTTCCAACAGCTGTGAGAATAAGTTTAAATTGGTATTTAGTAGAGGGGTGACATTGGTAAGGTACTTGTACTACTGGTAACCCGTGCCACTACTCTGGATTAAAATCCAGGCCCCTTTTTAACTGCTATCATGATGAGTGACTCAGTGAATTTCTTAGTCTTTCAATTGAAAATGATTTTTTTTAATCCCTTTTAACTTCTGGTAAAAAAAAACATGATTTCATCTCAACCTTTCTTTGATTCCTAGAACTGCCTCTTTCATATCACATATATGAGCTCATTTCCTGAATACTATGCAATTTGTTTATCCATTTCCCTAGCAGACTACCACTACTCCTTCTCTGAGGACAAAATTCTTTTAATGAACATATTTTATTAGCATTGTTTAGTTTTTATTAAAAGTTAGTTATTATTTAGGGAAAGTTAGTAGATATGGATTACTATTATTGAACAACCAGCCACTGTCTAAACTTGGTTTTCCTTCTATTCATTATGTAGATTGTTTATTTCCTACTATTTATAAATCATTATTAATTTAAAAAAATTTATTTAGTAAACAGGCATGTTAGCACAAGCAGTTATGTCAAATCTAATTTTATTTGATGCTGCTGTCATTTCTGAATGGTGACTCTTAATGGATTTCATGTTTCAGTACCGTATAATCCTGAGTGCCTTTGTGTACACATTCATGGGCATCCCATCTAAGGCTCTTGGAGATGCTGTTTGGAAAATGGACCAGGAGGCAGAGGACAAAATGGCCGTAAAGAAGGCTGTTGTACAAGCGATCCCCGGGAAGCATATTCCCTTCCCATCCCTCTATGGTCCTCCAATATCACCCGTAAGCATTCTTTCGTTTTAAGCAATCGTTTTAATTTTTGGATGCTAAAAGCAGTATGAATTACTTTTGGAAGATGAAACTATGTCATTAATGGCAAATGAACTCCTGGAAAACTGTGCAAAAAATATCTAAAGAACAGTAATAAAATCTACCATTCATGACAACAGGTATCACAGATGACTCTCACAAAGTTCTTTGGGAATATAGAAGGTCATAAACTGTATGAAGCAACTCTCTCATTATAAAGTAACTTAAGAATGAATATACACTAATTTTCTATTGATTCTAATGCAGGAAGCATCTGTTTTGGACCGAGAGATTGGAAAAAGGCGTTTCTCCAAGCAGCGATTGTATTCCCCTGGGCGAATCTTGCACCTTATGTACAAAAAAAGAAGTCGGGATGAAAAGGCAGCTGGAGGGTAAGATTATTTTTTGATCTCTCATACCTTAAAACATATCCTAGGTTTTTTTATAAAGCAATATATCTTAATGCCATATAATTGATAATAGACGTATACACTCTCGATAAAAATGTGATGAATAAATGTGGACTTTTTATATCCCATCCCATGTCTGTGAATTATTACAAAGAATTACCTCTTTTTCATCAAATATTTAAAATTAAAAAGTAAGTTTTATAGTAGTTCATACCTGACTAGTACATACATATTTACTTTTATTTGTAGAATTATAATTATATGAAATATGATATATGCAAAATGATACATTCAAATTAAAATGGCTTAAATATACAAATTTGGAAATATTTTCTTGTTAGAACTATGGATACTTACAGATTTAAGCTTTTGTTTTTTTTAATTAATAAAAAACATTAATTTTTACTTATAAATTGAAGACTCTCTGCTTCCACCAAACTTTGAAGAAATAACTTTTAGTTCTTATGTTAGCAGAAATAGAGCTCGAAATCAAACAAAAGTGGTGGTCTCCCTTATTTAATGTAGAGTCTCATATATGAAACACAGATAACTTAGACTTGTTTGATATCAGTACGAGATTACTTATTTTATTTTTAAAATTCGACATTTGCATTTTTTTTAAAATTAGGCTTTTAGTATAGATATAAATTCTAAAAATTCAATCGTAGACCCATGCAATGAAACTGAATAGAGAAAAAGGTTATGCCCTCTTTAGGTTTGGATATTACTTGTCATTCAACTCAGGAAAAGAACAATGAAGTAAGCTTATAAGGGTGTTCTTGAAACTATGGATGAAGTGCCATGCTGGATTTAATACTAGTGATATAATATGCTTAATAAACATCTGTCCTAACCACTCTTTATAATACTTAAGGAGTTGCTGTATCGTGTCTGTTAACAAGAAAACTGATTCTGAAATGAATAACAGAAATTATACTGCCAATGAAGACTATTAAAAAATAATAAAACAAGCGTTTACTACTCAGAATCTGTTCTATGTGGGTATTTGCAAATATTCCAGGTATAATTTTACAGTAATATTCCAATGTTAGGTATCGTCTTAGAAGGAAGTCAGGGAAAAAAAACTATTTTTTAGTTGTAATTCATCTTGAAATTTAGTTCATTAAGGCAGATTTATTAAAAATTTGAATTTGTTATGTAACAATTTTCTCTTTTTGTGTAGTCTCATACATAAGCCTCAGTTATGTCTCTAATTATCAGCTAAAGAACTGTCATTCCTAAAAAAATACAATTTTATTAGCATCTTAATTATAAAATAAAATGACTCATCTTGGAGTACGATAATTTTAATGAGAAACACATAATAAGATATTGTGAACATTGTTTGGTCCACATTCAAATATACTGTGACTTTGTGGAATTTCGTCATCAATGAGAGTGAAAAAATGTTTCCTCTTCACAAAATAATTTGTTTGTTTCAACCAAGAATTCCAAACTGAGGTTGAGGAAATCATTGCAAGAAATGCCAAATTTTCATGATTACACTTATCTTGTCCAGAAAAAATAGTATATATTTTAATAATTAAATTCAAATTAAAATTACAATTTAATTTTCTTATGAGAGAGACCTAAATCCATTTTAATAAAAGGATACTAATCAGTAAGTATATATTATTATTTTCTTCCATATTATCTAGTATTTACTATTTATGTCATCATACAAAATTCATCATATAAAATGTATTGTATGCGTTGATAAAGGTGTTAGCCATTTATTCAATGTTGAATTAACAACATTTAAATTAACTATCTGCATGGTTCACGGCCATGCAGATAGTTGTCTGACTTTCTTTTGCTTGAAGCACTTTCTTTTGTTATGAAGTTTGGACGAATTCCATTGTCAAACCTACAATTACTGCAGTATTTTTTGCCCTTCATATATTGGAACGAGCCACAGATCATACAAAAGAATGATTAATCTTTAAGTATGCATAAGAAACTTCAGTTTGACAATTAGGTTTTTATATTTGAATGGAGAGGAGCAAGACGAGATAATATTGGTTTAGAAGTACGCTGTTGGAGGTTATATGACGTGGCACCCTCAGCGCGGTCACTCATAGCAGTGTTACAGAGAGAAACGGCTAATGAAAAACGCGCCGAAAAGTGGCCGAATTGTTGAGCGTGACCTGTCAATGTTTGCAGATCGAGCCATCCGTCCTTGAACCCGAAAATTCCATCTTGCGCATCAGAGTATTAATTTGGGATCACATCGGGCGGGAGGGAGGGCGGGCGGGTTGGCGATGGGGATTGGCCGCCGCGAATCGAATTTTCGCCTCTTCTAATTCATGAGAAAAGGGTCGTTAAAAATCTGCTCGCGGATGACAAGACGTCTCTCACGGTGTTTCGAGTTCGACACGATTCACTTATAACCGCCCCCACGGTGGCGTGGTTCGCACCAATTTTTGCCCCCGACGGTACACGAGTGCACCGGTCTTACGCATCGCCTGATGCCTGAACTCCAAACGCCACGGCGTTTTAAAGTTATATAATTTTACACTATATATATTATATTATTTAATGTATATTTGTAGTTGACATCTTTATTTACTTATTAATTAAATTAAAACTCATAGGACACTTCTTCACGGACAATTATTACATACAATGCACGTCATAATAGTTCTATTGTCGGTAAAAAAAACTTAATGCACGTCCACTGAGAACTTCGAATTTAAAAGTTGTGACGAATGAAATGGGATGTACATCTTGGTAAATTGAAATGTCGAGGGGAACTGGAAATGGTGTATTTTGGGAGTTGCGGCTGCAGAAGAGAAGGTCTTGTAATATGCCTTGAGGGAGTGAATTTACCTAACATGTAAATACACCCATATATATATGCTGTTGATTTTGGCTTTTCGTGGTTTTCACCGCGTATTGTAACGTCGTTAGGGGACGATTTCGCCGACTGAATTGTCGCCGAAATTGACCTCTTTCAATATTTGCTGAAAACCCCGAAAAAGCAATATGCATCATCAAAGAGAACCCCGCGTAAGCCTTCGCTCCAAACGCATATTTAATCTCTTATTGTTCTGGGTGTTGGCTTCAAGTCTATTCTGCAGTAATTTTAGTCTCTTCAGGCTGAGAGGAAAGACCGGTCTGGTTAGCTTCGAGGTGGCATGTTAGC